>BSBK01005039.1:1202500-1375890 GCA_027943335.1 Chamaecyparis obtusa | reverse complement strand
ATCATTGCAAACATGCCAATCAATATTTATATTGGTTGCTAATGATTGTTACTGTTAATTTTTTGCTATACATATTCTGCAATGATGAATATAAGGATTAATCCATTAACAAGTTGTTAACGTGACATGTCTCACGTAGAGACATGTCTCCTCATGGTATATATATAGTGATTGGAAATGTAAACTTGGTAAACAAATAAATCAATAAGTGCCATTACAAGTTACAAGTGATAAATACATATATCATACCTTCTCATATATAAGCAAGATATTATACTTGAACATTGTTCTCTCATATAGATCTGCATCTTCACAAAAGTATTCACATTAGACTTAAGGAGACACAAATATAAATCTAACTAAAAGCTATTCTAGTTTTATGATTAGAATTGGGCTAATCATATATCTAGGAAATAAGAAATAAAATTAAATTCCTCTATCTAAAATCTGATCACAATTTTTAAAAGTTAGAAAAGTCTTCATCTTCAAACATCTGCATAGTTTAAAATTTATTTATAAAATTTTGCATCTTTATTTGTTTCACCTTATTGTCACCTTCATATATGTCATTGAGTTTGTTTCAAATTTAGTTAGCAAGAGTGCAATTAGTCACCTCTAAAAGTTTCTAATTACAAGTCCATTTAGAATTGTGTTACTTTTTCCATCCTAGACTTCTTCAAGTGGTTAAGCTTACTTTGGAGGAATCTTTCACTGATACCAATTGTTGAACACAATTGTAGATACTTTTGACATGATGTCTCTAGAAACCATTGGACAATTCAGCTTAACAACTTACACCATTATACAATTTATTTCTCAAAATCACATCCTCCACATCTCTCACACATTCCACACACTTTGCAATTCATTTGATCTTCTATCTGTACCATCCAAATCATAACTAAACATCAATTAAGTCAACCATAACAAGGGACAAAGGGTGACCCCAACAAATTAGCCACCAAATGTAACTATGGTGAAAGAAGTCCTATCTAGGAGATAGAGAGGGCCTTAAACACTATAATAAAATAGCCAAAGTGATACCAAATATCACATATGCTTGGTGCACATCCTCTAAATTTAGGAACATGGTAACATGTAGCATACAAGCAGGTGACCCAAAATACTTCAACATGAAACCACTCAATGTGGATCCCCACATGGAAAGGGTGGGACATAAAACCAGCTAAAAACATCATCGAGTATAATAAAGAAAACAACATTAGTAGTAGAACAAGCGTTATTGGCTAGATAGCCACAAAAACACTAAAAACCAACTCTACCATAATGTATGACCTTGAGGAAATCAATTACTATTATATGGATTACATGTAGATTTTCCTCAAACACCCCAACATCATTCCAATCACATCATTCCCAATAACATATTTCATTTCCATTATTAATATAAGCAAGCCACAACCATTTTGATACAAAATTCTTCATAACTAGAAGGCTAGGAAATAATTATGAAACACATCACCAAAAAGATAGATGTTGATGAAGGGTGCTCCCCTTAATACCACAAACACATAACATAATAGAGAAACAACAATATGCAAGAACAGAAAATTGGCTTCTTATTATCTCCACAAATGTGGAATTACAAACTTTCCAGAATTACAATATGCAAAGCCACATGGGCATTCCCTTACAATATTCTGTAGGACAAAGCCTCGAGCTATTACCCAGATCTACTACCCAGAACTATTCTGAACTGCCTAGACAATAATACAGCCTTCCTTATATAGGCAATTTTCCACCCCCTGGGAAGGTTCCAGAATTTTAGCCAATAAGGCCGACCAACTTAGAATTATTTTATTTTACATGTTATTACATCATAGTCGGCTCAAGATAACCTTTGAAACCTGAACAGAAATTTTGAAGAAAATTATTTTTCGCCATTTCAGGTGGCCCAACTTCCGAAGACCATAAGTCATCACTAGTTGACCCGCTCGGCTATTATAACCCCATTTCGGAAATGCCACGAAGCGCTCTACAGGCTTGACCGCCACAAGCGCTTGTCACCCAAATTTTTTGACCTCATCCGGGGCCTCTAAAGCCTTCAAAACTGAGTTCAAAGTTTCTGTACCCTACTGCCAATACCAAAAATCTTCAATATCTTCCAATATACACTTGATCTGGCAATGAAACCTTACTGGCATACTTATATGACCAAAATGAACCTCCAAGAAAGAAATAAGATCATTCTGAGCACATACAAAAATTACCAAAAATAGTAACTTTTCATAAATAGCAGCTCTGCACAAAATAGCCCTTATTGAATACAAAAATAGAAATATTTTTGGGTGATGCAAGATTGCTCTTACACCCAGGATGCTCCTGCATCAGACACCCGGGGTAATTTGAGAAGTGACCCTGTCACGACTTAGGTGTGCAGAGGAAAACCAAGACGGCTAACCTCCTCCTTTGTCAGCCATGATGAATCTTGAATAGGTCATCCTTTCCATTTGACCAGATATTCTTCATATGTCATGTTCTTTGTGCTTCTGCCAACACGACTGTCTAGTATATCTTCGATCTCCTTAGTGTCTAAACTAGTTGCTGGAATACTCCACTGTGCTGCTGTGATCTCATCTTCAACACATCCTTCATGATACTCTGTCAGATATGAAATGTTAAACACTGGTGAAATATTTAGCTTAGTAGGTAATTCTACCTCATATGCGTTTCCTGAATCATGTTTCTTCAGTATCCTACATGGTCCAAACTTCTTCATTTTCAGCTTGTTATATGTACCAACTACAAACCGCTCTTTCTGCAAATGAACCATGACTTCATCACCAACCTGAAATTCCTTATACCTCCTTTTCTCATCTTCCTTAGCCTTATACTGTGCATTCATCTTGGTAATATGCTTCCTCACCTCCTCATGGATGTTCTTCAAGTGTTCTGCAAAATCCTCAGCTTCAGCACTACTTATTTCTCCTTTATCTATCTTCCTCAATTTAGATGCATTTCTTGGACTACTTCCATATACAATCTGGAATGGTGATTTACCAGTGCTCCTGTTGACAGAATTATTGTATGCGAATTCCGCAAGTGGTAAAATCAAATCCCATCCTATTGGCTTATCTCCAACCAAACATCTCAGCAAATTTCCCAAGCTCCTATTCACCACCTCTGTCTGTCCATTAGTCTGTGGATGATGTGATGAACTAAACTTCAAATCTATCTTCAACTTCTTCCACAATGTACGCCAAAAATATCCAACAAACTTAGTGTCCCGATCTGAAACTATGGTCTTTGGAAAACCATGAAGTCTCACTACTTCTCTGAAAAATAATTCTGCTACATGAACATCATCATTAGTCTTCTTGCAGGGAATAAAATGTGCCATCTTTAAAAATCTATCAACTACCACAAAAATTGAATCGTGTCCCCGCTGTGTCCTCGGTAAACCAAGAACAAAGTCCATGCTGATATCCTCCCAAGGCTTCTCTGGTACAGGTAATGGCTGATACAACCCTGTATTCTACTTCACTCCCTTCGCCATCTGACATACTCGGCAACTCTGTACAAACTTCTTCACATCTTGTTGCAACTGTGGCCAATAATAATTCTCACTAACCAAACCAAGGGTTTTATCACGACCAAAATGTCCAGCCAATCCTTCGCTATGCTTCTCCTTGATGAGATTCTCCCTCATAGAACTTCGTGGAATGCACAACTGACTCCCTCTGAATAGCATATCATCCTGGATGATGAAATCCAACCATTTTGTCCTATCTAGAGTAACAGGTTCTGTACAAGCTTTCCAAGCTTCACCAAAATCAAGATCCTCTGGATACAAATTCTTGAGTTCCTTGAACCCAACCACTTCAATCTGCATTTCTGTCAGCAATAGTTGCCTTCTGCTAAGAGCATCTGCAACCCTATTAGACTTTCCACTCCTGTGTTTCAAAACAAATGTATAACTCTGCAAAAACTCAACCCATTTCAAATGCCTTTGATTCAATTTTCCTTGACTATTCAAATATTGCAAAGCTTGATGATCAGTATACAAAACAAACTCCTTAGGAAGTAGATAATGTCTCCACTTCTTTAATGCCTGAACTATAGCATAAAATTCCTGATCATAAACAGAATATTTTCTCTTGACATCATTTAACTTCTCACTGAAATAAGCAACAGGTTTACTTTCTTGGCTCATAACAGCTCCTATTGCAGTACCACTAGCATCACAATCTACTTGAAACACCTTATTAAAATCTGGAAGTGCTAAAACAGGTTGTTCTGTAACTTTTTGTTTCAATAATTGAAAACTCTTTTCTGCCCCATTAGTCCACTTAAACTCTTTTCTATCCCCTCTCATTGTTTCAGTCAAGGGTCCACAAATACTGCTAAAATTTTTGATAAACTTTCTGTAAAAGCTAGCTAGACCATGAAAAGATCTTACCTCAGTAGCACTACTTGGAGTAGGCCATTCAAGGATAGCCTGTACCTTTTCTGGGTCCATTTTTAGACCTTCTGCTGAAACTACAAATCCCAAATACACTAACTCTTTCTTCACAAAACTGTACTTCTTCAAATTAATCAACAATTTCTCTTCTCTCAACTTCTTAAATACCATACGAATATGCATCATATGCTCATCCAATGTCTTACTAAAGATCAAAATATCATCTAAGTAAACAATGACAAACTTACCCAAAAATTCTTTCAGAACCTCGTTCATGAGCTGCATGAAAGTGCTCGGTGCATTGGTTAGCCCACAAGGCATGACTAACCACTCATACAGTCCTTCCTTTGTCTTGAAGGTAGTCTTCCATTCATTTCCTTCTCTAATCCGAATCTGATGATATCCACTCTTCAGATCTATCTTTGAGAAATACATAGCTCCACTCAAACAGTCCATAATATCATCCATTCGTGGCAATGGAAACCTGTACTTGATTGTGATCTTGTTTATTGCCCTAGAATCTGTACACATCCTCCACTCTCCATTCTTCTTTGGTGCTAATACCGCAGGTACAGCACAAGGACTCAGACTCTCTCGAATCAATCCTTTTTGTAACAACTCATGTACTTGTTTGTTCAACTCCTCACTTTTTGCAGGCGTCATTCTGTGTGCTGTCTTATTCGGTAAACTCACTCCTGGGATCAAGTCCATCTGATGACTGATCTTCCTGACTGGTGGTAATCCATCAGGCACGTTATCGGATATAATATCTTGAAACTCATTCAACAAATCTGCAACTTCTACAGGAACATCTTCTACTTCCTCTTTACCACCTTTTGGAATTAAAGCAAAACATACATGCTCATGTCTGATACCATCTAGGAAATTTCTTCCATCAACAAAAGTTATCCTTGCATTACCACATACCTTTTCTTCAGTCTCCTTGAATGGTTTTAGCTTATGTCGCACTCCATCCTTTGTCAGGGAATAGGTATTCGCACGACCATCATGTACAACACATCTGTCAAACTGCCACGGTCTACCTAACAACATATGACATGCATCCATAGAGATGATATCACATAGTACCTCATCTTGGTACCCGCCGATCTTGAACTTTACCAGGCACTGTTCACTGACCATGACCTTGTGGTCATCCTGCACCCAAGCAATCCGATATGGATGTGGGTGTTTCTGTCTCTTGAGCTTCAACTTTGTCACCATCTCTTCTGACACCAAATTGTCAGTGCTTCCACTATCAATAATCACATCACAGCATTTACCCTCACACTTCCATTTAGTGTGAAATAGGCTCCTCCTTTGCTGAGGTTCATTCTCACCACTCAACAGGACTCTTCTATTAATCAACGTTTCTCCTCTTTCAGCATCTTCAGAATTTGATGATCTAGCATCTTCATCTATATGTGCAACTCTGGCCTGGGCTTCATTTCTCCTGTCTATTCTGCCTTGGCATTGAGGACATTCAAATGCCCTATGACCTTCTTCTCCACAGTGAAAACATGTTCCACGAAAGCCACCTCTTCCAGATCCTTGTCCTCTTCCTCTTCCTCTCTGATCTCTATTATTCTGATCCTGGAAGCGATTGGAATTATTTCCTCACTGATTTTGACTGCTACTAGCCTCATCCTTCTTTTTCAGATCTTCATTTCGGCCACCATATGACCGTCCACCAGATCGTCCACCACGACCTCTTCCATTTTGTCTGCTCTCAAACTTCTTGTTCAGCTTTTCCTCTACTTTTAGGTCAAACTGGTATGCCTCTTCAATAATGTTCATTCGAACTAGATTCAGCTCCTCCTGAATGCTTGGCCTTAACCCATTAATGTATCGGGCAACTTTCTCTTTATCAGCTTCTGCATGGCCTGTTCTGATGAGAAGTCGATAGAACTCCTCTGTATACTCCTGAACAGATCTTCCTGCTTGCTTCAAACTTTGCATTTTCTTCAGTAGGTCAAGCTCATAATCAACAGGAATGAAATCTCGCTTCAATTTATCCACCATCCGATCCCATCTTGTGATTTTATCTTTCCCTCTTCTATTTCTCTCCAATTGAATTTCTTGCCACCAGATCTTCGCATGACCTTTCAGTCTGGCCTTCGCAAATTTGACCCTATCAAGATCCTCAACATCTTCATACTCAAAATATTCCTCACATTCATTGATCCAGTCGATCAATTCCTCTGGGTTAAGATTTCTAGAAAATGTAGGAACCTCAATCTTAGGTCTTTTCCCAATCTTGGAAATCATCCGAAAAAGTCTTTCTTCCTCCTGGTTCACAATTTCAGCTTCTCCTTCTTGATATTCTTCTTCGGCTTCATCCTCGCTTTCGTCTTTGACATTAAGATTCATTCCTCTAGGAATCTCTTCTTGTAATGCTTGCACTTGTCTCTGTAGCTCTCTAACCTTAGGTGTTACAACACCAGCTCTTCCGCCACGTTCCCTTCGTGGAGGCATTTTCGCGATGCGCGTTGAAACCCTAGCCACGGTCCTGGTGCAAACTGCCTCATAGTCGGCGATCTATTTACACACTCAAGAACTCCTGCTCTGATACCACCTGATGAAGGGTGCTCCCCTTAATACCACAAACACATAACAGAAATAGAGAAACAACAATATGCAAGAACAGAAAATTGGCTTCTTATTATCTCCACAAATGTGGAATTACAAACTTTCAGAATTACAATATGCAAAGCCACATGAGCATTCCCTTACAATATTATGTAGGACAAAGCCTCGAGCTATTACCTAGATCTACTACCCAGAACTATTCTGAACTGCCTAAGACAATAATACAGCCTTCCTTATATAGGTAATTTTCCACCGCCTGGGAAGGTTCCAAAATTTTAGCCAATAAGGCCGACCAACTTAGAATTATTTTATTTTACATGTTATTACATCATAGTCGGCTCAAGATAACCTTTGAAACCCGAACAGAAATTTTGAAGAAAATTATTTTTTGCCATTTCAGATGGCCCAACTTCTGAAAACCATAAGTCATCACCAGTTGACCCGCTCGGCTATTATAACCCCATTTTGGAAACACCACGAAGCGCTCTGCAGGATTGGCCGGCGCAAACGCCCGTCACCCAAATTTTTGACCTCATCCGGGGCCTCTAAAGCCTTCAAAACTGAGTTCAAAGTTTCTGTACCCTGCTGCCAATACCGAAAATCTTCAATATCTTCCAATATACACTTGATCTGGCAATGAAACCTTACTGGCAGACTTATATGACCAAAATGAACCTCCAAGAAAGAAATAAGATCATTCTGAGCACATACGAAAATTAACAAAAATAGTAACTTTCCATAAATAGCAGCTCTGCACAAAATAGCCCTTATTAAATACAAAAATAGAAATATTTTTGGGTGATGCAAGATTGCTCTTACACCCAGGATGCTCCTGCATCAGACACCCGGGGTAATTTGAGAAGTGACCCTGTCACGACTCAGGTGTGCAGAGGAAAATCAAGATGGCTAACCTCCTCCTTTGTCAGCCATGATGAATCTTCAATAGGGCATCCTTTCCATTTGACTAGATATTCTTCATATGTCATGTTCCTTGTGCTTCTGCCAACATGACTGTCTAGTATATCTTCGATCTCCTTAGTGTCTAAACTAGTTGCTGGAATACTACGCTGTGCTGCTGTGATCTCATCTTCAACACCTCCTTCATGATACTCTGTCAGATCTGAAATGTTAAACACTGGTGAAATATTTAGCTCAGTAGGTAATTCTACCTCATATGCGTTTCTTGAATCATGTTTCTTCAGTATCCTACATGGTCTAAACTTCTTCATTTTCAGCTTTTTATATGTACCAACTGGAAACTACTCCTTCTGCAAATGAACCATGACTTCATCACCAACCTGAAATTCCTTATACCTCCTTTTCTCATCTGCCTTAGCCTTATACTGTGCATTCATCTTGGTAATATGCTTCCTCACCTCCTCATGGATGTTCTTCAAGTGTTCTGCAAAATCCTCAGCTTCAGCACTACTTATTTCTCCTTTATCTATCTTCCTCAATTCAGATGCATTTCTTGGACTACTTCCATATACAATCTGGAATGGTGATTTACCAGTGCTCCTGTTGATAGAATTATTGTATGCGAATTCCGCCTGTGGTAAAATCAAATCCCATCCTGTTGGCTTATCTCCAACCAAACATCTCAGCAAATTTCTCAAGCTCCTATTCACCACCTCTGTCTGTCCATCAGTCTGTGGATGATGTGATGAACTAAACTTCAAATCTGTCTTCAACTTCTTCCACAATGTACGCCAAAAATATCCAACAAACTTAGTGTCCCGATCTGAAACTATGGTCTTTGGCAAACCATGAAGTTTCACTACTTCTCTGAAAAATAATTCTGCTACATGAATAGCATCATTAGTTTTCTTGCAGGGAATAAAATGTGCCATCTTTGAAAATCTATCAACTACCACAAAAATTGAATCGTGTCCCCGCTGTGTGATCGGTAAACCAAGAACAAAGTCCATGCTGATATCCTCCCAAGGCTTCTCTGGTACAGGTAATGGCTGATACAACCCTATATTCTGCTTCACTCCTTTCGCCATCTAACATACTCGGCAACTCTGTACAAACTTCTTCACATCTTGCTGCAACTGTGGCCAATAATAATTCTCACTAACCAAACCAAGGGTTTTATCACGACCAAAATGTCCAGCCAATCCTCCGCTATGCTTCTCCTTGATGAGATTCTCCCTCATAGAACTTCGTGGAATGCACAACTGACTCCCTCTGAATAGCATATCATCCTGGATGATGAAATCCAACCATTTTGTCCTGTCTAGAGTAACAGGTTCTGTACAAACTTTTCAAGCTTCACCAAAATCAGGATCCTCTGGATAAAAATTCTTGAGTTCCTTGAACCCAACCACTTCAATCTGCATTTTTGTCAGCAATAGTTGCCTTCTGCTAAGAGCATCTGCAACCCTATTAGACTTTCCACTCCTATTTTTCAAAACAAATGTATAACTCTGCAAAAACTCAACCCATTTCAAATGCTTTTGATTCAATTTTCTTTGACTATTCAAATATTGCAAAGCTTGATGATCAGTATACAAAACAAACTCCTTAGGAAGCAGATAATGTCTCCACTTCTTTAATGCCTGAACTATAGCATAAAATTTCTGATCATAAACAGAATATTTTCTCTTGGCATCATTTAACTTCTCACTGAAATAAGCAACAGGTTTACCTTCTTGGCTCATAACAGCTCCTATTGCAGTACCATTAGCATCACAATCTACTTGAAACACCTTATTAAAATCTAGAAGTGCTAAAACAGGTCGTTCAGTAACTTTTTGTTTCAATAATTGAAAACTCTTTTCTGCCCGATTAGTCCACTTAAACTCTTTTCTATCCCCTCTCATTGTTTCAGTCAAGGGTCCACAAATACTGCTAAAATTTTTGATAAACTTTCTGTAAAAGCTAGCTAGACCATGAAAAGATCTTACCTCAGTAGCACTACTTGGAGTAGGCCATTCAAGGATAGCCTGTACCTTCTCTAGGTCCATTTTTAGAGCTTCTGTTGAAACTACAAATCCCAAATACACTAACTCTTTCTTCACAAAACTGCACTTTTTCAAATTAATCAACAATTTCTCTTCTCTCAACTTCTCAAATACCATACGAATATGCATCATATGCTCATCCAATGTCTTACTAAAGATCAAAATATCATCTAGGTAAACAATGACAAACTTACCCAGAAATTCTTTCAGAACCTCGTTCATGAGCCGCATGAAAGTGCTCGGTGCATTGGTTAGCCCAAAAGGCATGACTAACCACTCATACAGTCCTTCCTTTATCTTGAAGGCAGTCTTCCATTCATCTCCTTCTCTGATCCGAATCTGATGATATCCACTCTTCAGATCTATCTTTGAGAAATACACAGCTCCACTCAAACAGTCCATAATATCATCCATTCATGGCAATGGAAACTTGTACTTGATTGTGATCTTGTTTATTGCCCTAAAATCTGTACACATCCTCCAATCTCCATTCTTCTTTGGTGCTAATACCGTAGGTACAGCACAGGGACTTAGACTCTCTCGAATCAATCCTTTCTGTAACAACTCATGTACTTGTCTGTTCAACTCCTCACTTTCTGCAGGTGTCATTCTGTGTGCTGCCTTATTCGGTAAACTCGCTCCTGGGATCAAGTCCATCTGATGACTGATCTTCTTGACTGGTGGTAATCCATCAGGCACGTTATCGGATACAATATCTTGAAACTCATTCAACAAATCTGCAACTTCTACAGGAACATCTTCTACTTCCTCTTTACCACCTTTTGGAATTAAAGAAAAACATACATGCTCATGTCTCATACCATCTAGGAAATTTATTCCATCAACAAAAGTTATCCTTGCATTACCACATACCTTTTCTTCAGTCTCCTTCAATGGTTTTAGCTTATGTCGCACTCCATCCTTTGTCAGGGAATAGGTATTCGCACGACCATCATGTACAGCACATCTGTCAAACTGCCACGGTCTACCTAACAACATATGACATGCATCCATAGAGATGATATCACATAGTACCTCATCTTGGTACCCGCCGATCTTGAACTTTACCAGGCACTGTTCACTGACAATGGCCTTGTGGTCATACTGCACCCAGGCAATCCGATATGGATGTGGGTGTTTCTATCTCTTGAGCTTCAACTTTGTCACCATCTCTTTTGACACCAAATTGTCAGTGCTTCCACTATCGATAATCACATCACAGCATTTACCCTCATACTTGCATCTAGTGCGAAATAGGCTCCTCCTTTGCTCAGGTTCATTCTCACCACTCAACAGGACTCTTCTATTAATCAACGTTTCTCCTCTTTCAGCATCTTCAGAATTTGATGATTTGGCATCTTCATCTATATGTGCAACTCTGGCCTGGCCTTCATTTCTCCTGTCTATTCTACCTTGGCACTGAGGACATTCAAATGCCCTATGACCTTCTTCTCCACAGTGAAAACATGTTCCACGGAAGCCACCTCTTCCAGATCCTTGTCCTCTTCCTCTTCCTCTCTGATCTCTATTATTCTGATCCTGGAAGCGAGTGAAATTATTTCCTCGCTGATTTTGACTGCTACTAGCCTCATCCTTCTTTTTCGGATCTTCATTTCGGCCACCATATGACCGTCCACCAGATCGTCCACCGCGACCTCTTTCATTTTGTCTGCTCTCAAACTTCTTGTTCAGCTTTTCCTCTACTTTTAGGGCAAACTGGTATGACTCTTCAATACTGTTCATTCGAACCAGATTCAGCTCCTCTTGAATGCTTGGCCTTAACCAATTAAGGTATTGGGCAACTTTCTCTTTATCAGCTTCTGCATGGCCTGTTCTGATGAGAAGTCGATAGAACTCCTCTGTATACTCCTGAACAGATCTTTCTGCTTGCTTCAAACTTTGCATTTTCTTCAGTAGGTCAAGCTCATAATCAACAGGAATGACCTGTCGCTTCAATTTATCCACCATCCGATCCCATCTTGTGATTTTATCTTTCCCTCTTCTATTTCACTCCAATTGAATTTTTTGCCACCAGATCTTCGCATGACCTTTCAGTCTGGCCTTCGCAAATTTGACCCTATCAGGATCCTCAACATCTTCATACTCAAAATATTACTCATATTCATTGATCCAGTCGATCAATTCCTCTGAGTTGAGATTTCCAGAAAATGTAGGAACCTCAATCTTAGGTCTTTTCCCAATCTTGGAAATCACCCGAAAAAGTCTTTCTTCCTCTTGGTTCACAATTTCAGCTTCTCCTTCTTGATATTCTTCTTCGGCTTCATCCTTGCTTTCATCTTTGACATTAAGATTCATTCCTCTACGAATCTCTTCTTGTAATGCTTGCACTTGTCTCTGCAGCTCTCTAACCTCAGGTGTTACAACACCAGCGCTTCAGCCACGTTCCCTTCGTGGAGGCATTTTCACGATGCACGCTGAAACCCTAGCCACAGTCCTGGTGCAAACTGCCTCACAGTCGGCGATCTATTTACACACTCAAGAACTCCTGCTCTGATACCACCTGATGAAGGGTGCTCCCCTTAATACCACAAATACATAACAGAAATAGAGAAACAACAATATGCTAGAACAAAAAATTGGCTTCTTATTATCTCCACAAATGTGGAATTACAAACTTTCAGAATTACAATATGCAAAGCCACATGGGCATTCCCTTACAATATTCTGTAGGACAAAGCCTCGAGCTATTACCCAGATCTACTACCCAGAACTATTCTGAACTGCCTAAGGCAATAATACAGCCTTCCTTATATAGGTAATTTTCCACCGCCTGGGAAGGTTCCAGAATTTTAGCCAATAAGGCCGATCAACTTAGAATTATTTTATTTTACATGTTATTACATCATAGTCGGCTCAAGATAACCTTTGAAACCCGAACAGAAATTTTGAAGAAAATTATTTTTCTCCATTTCAGGTGGCCCAACTTCCGAAGACCATAAGTCATCACCAGTTGACCCGCTCGGCTATTATAACCCCATTTCAGAAATGCCACGAAGTGCTCTACAGGCTTAACCGGCGCAAGCGCTCGTCACCCAAATTTTTGACCTCGTCCGGGGCCTCTAAAGCTTTCAAAACTGAGTTTAAAGTTTCTGTACCCTACTGCAAATACCGAAAATCTTCAATAACTTCCAATATACACTTGATCTGGCAATGAAACCTTACTGGCAGACTTATATGACCAAAATGAACCTCCAAGAAAGAAATAAGATCATTCTGAGCACATACAAAAATTACCAAAAATAGTAACTTTCCATAAATAGCAGCTCTACACAAAATAGCCCTTATTGAATACAAAAATAGAAATATTTTTGGGTGATGCAAGATTGCTCTTACACCCAGGATGCTCCTGCATCAGACACCCGGGGTAATTTGAGAAGTGACCCTGTCACGACTCAGGTGTGCAGAGGAAAACCAAGACGGCTAACCTCCTCCTTTGTCAGCCATGATGAATCTTGAATAGGTCATCCTTTCCATTTGACCAGATATTCTTCATATGTCATGTTCCTTGTGCTTCTGCCAACACGACTGTCTAGTATATCTTCGATCTCCTTAGTGTCTAAACTAGTTGCTGGAATACTCCACTGTGCTGCTGTGATCTCATCTTCAACACCTCCTTCATGATATTCTGTCAGATCTGAAATGTTAAACACTGGTGAAATATTTAGCTCAGTAGGTAATTCTACCTCATATGCGTTTCCTGAATCATGTTTCTTCAGTATCCTACATGGTCCAAACTTCTTCATTTTCAGCTTGTTATATGTACCAAATGGAAACCGCTCCTTCTGCAAATGAACCATGACTTCATCACCAACCTGAAATTCCTTATACCTCCTTTTCTCATCTGCCTTAGCCTTATACTGTGCATTCATCTTGGTAATATGCTTCCTCACCTCCTCATGGATGTTCTTCAAGTGTTCTGCAAAATCTTCAGCTTCAGCACTACTTATTTCTCCTTTATCTATTTTTCTCAATTCAGATGCATTTCTTGGACTACTTCCATATACAATCTGGAATGGTGATTTACCAGTGCTCCTGTTGATAGAATTATTGTATGCGAATTTCGCCTGTGGTAAAATCAAATCCCATCCTGTTGGCTTATCTCCAACCAAACATCTCAGCAAATTTCCCAAGCTCCTATTCACCACCTCTGTCTGTCCATCAGTCTGTGGATGATGTGATGAACTAAACTTCAAATCTGTCTTCAACTTATTCCACAATGTACGCTAGAAATATCCAACAAACTTAGTGTCCCGATCTGAAACTATGGTCTTTGGCAAACCATGAAGTCTCTCTACTTCTCTGAAAAACAATTCTGCTACATGAACAACATCATTAGTCTTCTTGCAGGAAATAAAATGTGCCATCTTTGAAAATCTATCAACTACCACAAAAATTGAATCGTGTCCCCACTGTGTCCTCAGTAAACCAAGAACAAAGTCCATGCTGATATCCTCCCAAGGCTTTTCTGGTATAGGTAATGGCTGATACAACCCTATATTCTGCTTCACTCCCTTCGCCATCTGACATACTCGGCAACTCTGTACAAACTTCTTCACATCTTGCTGCAACTGTGGCCAATAATAATTCTCACTAACCAAACCAAGGGTTTTATCACGACCAAAATGTCCAGCCAATCCTCCGCTATGCTTCTCCTTGATGAGATTCTCCCTCATAGAACTTCGTGGAATGCACAACTGACTCCCTCTGAATAGCATATCATCCTGGATGATGAAATCCAACCATTTTGTCCTGTCTAGAGTAACAGGTTCTGTACAAGCTTTCCAAGCTTCACCAAAATCAGGATCCTCTGGATACAAATTCTTGAGTTCCTTGAACCCAACCACTTCAATCTGCATTTCTGTCAGCAATAGTTGCCTTCTGCTAAGAGCATCTGCAACCCTATTAGACTTTCCACTCCTGTGTTTCAAAACAAATGTATAACTCTGCAAAAACTCAACCCATTTCAAATGCCTTTGATTCAATTTTCCTTGACTATTCAAATATTGCAAAGCTTGATGATCAGTATACAAAATAAACTCTTTAGAAAGCAGATAATGTCTCCACTTCTTTAATGCTTGAACTATAACATAAAATTTCTAATCATAAACAGAATATTTTCTCTTGGCATCATTTAACTTCTCACTGAAATAAGCAACAGGTTTACCTTCTTGGCTCATAACAGCTCCTATTGCAGTACCACTAGCATCACAATCTATTTGAAACACCTTATTAAAATCTGGAAGTGCTAAAACAGGTTGTTCTGTAACTTTTTGTTTCAATAATTGAAAACTCTTTTCTGCCCCATTAGTCCACTTAAATTCTTTTCTATCCCCTCTCATTGTTTCAGTCAAGGGTCCACAAATACTGCTAAAATTTCTAATAAACTTTCTGTAAAAGCTAGCTAGACCATGAAAAGATCTTACCTCAGTAGCACTACTTGGAGTAGGCCATTCAAGGATAGCCTGTACCTTCTCTGGGTCCATTTTTAGACCTTCTGCTGAAACTACAAATCTCAAATACACTAACTCTTTCTTCACAAAACTGCACTTCTTGAAATTAATCAACAATTTCTCTTCTCTCAACTTCTTAAATACCATACGAATATGCATCATATGCTCATCCAATGTCTTACTAAAGATCAAAATATCATCTAGGTAAACAATGACAAACTTACTCAGAAATTCTTTCAGAACCTCGTTCATGAGCCGCATGAAAGTGCTCAGTGCATTGGTTAGCCCAAAAGGCATGACTAACCACTCATACAGTCCTTCCTTTGTCTTGAAGGCAGTCTTCCATTCATCTCCTTCTCTGATCCGAATCTGATGATATCCACTCTTCAGATCTATCTTTGAGAAATACACAGCTCCACTCAAACAGTCCATAATATCATCCATTCGTGGCAATGGAAACCTGTACTTGATTGTGATCTTGTTTATTGCCCTAGAATCTGTACACATCCTCCACTCTCCATTCTTCTTTGGTGCTAATACCGTAGGTACAGCACAGAGACTCAGACTCTCTCGAATCAATCCTTTTTGTAAGAACACATGTACTTGTCTGTTCAACTCCTCACTTTCTGCAGGTGTCATTCTGTGTGCTGCCTTATTCGGTAAACTCGCTCCTGGGATCAAGTCCATCTGATGACTGATCTTCCTGACTGGTGGTAATCCATCAGGTACGTTATCAAATACAATATCTTGAAACTCATTCAACAAATCTGCAACTTCTACAGGAACATCTTCTACTTCCTCTTTACCACCTTTTGGAATTAAAGCAAAACATACATGCTCATGTCTGATACCATCTAGGAAATTTCTTCCATCAACAAAAGTTATCCTTGCATTACCACATACTTTTTCTTCAGTCTCTTTCAATGGTTTTAGCTTATGTCGCACTCCATCCTTTGTCAGAGAATAGGTATTCGCACGACCATCATGTACAGCACATCTGTCAAACTGCCACGGTCTACCTAACAACATATGACATGCATCCATAGAGATGATATCACATAGTACCTCATCTTGGTACCCGCCGATCTTAAACTTTACCAGGCACTGTTCACTGACAATGACCTTGTGGTCATCCTGCACCCAGGCAATCCGATATGGATGTGGGTGTTTCTGTCTCTTGAGCTTCAACTTTGTCACCATCTCTTCTGACACCAAATTGTCAGTGCTTCCACTATCCATAATAACATCACAGCATTTACCCTCACACTTGCATCTAGTGTGAAATAGGCTCCTCCTTTGCTGAGGTTCATTCTCACCACTCAACAGGACTCTTCTATTAATCAATGTTTCTCCTCTTTCAGCATCTTCAGAATTTGATGATCTAGCATCTTCATCTATATGTGCAACTCTGGCCTGGCCTTCATTTCTCCTGTCTATTCTGCCTTGGCACTGAGGACATTCAAATGCCTTATGACCTTCTTCTCCACAGTGAAAACATGTTCCACGGAAGCTACCTCTTCCAGATCCTTGTCCTCTTCCTCTTCCTCTCTGATCTCTATTATTCTGATCCTGGAAGCGATTGGAATTATTTTCTCGCTGATTTTGACTGGTACTAGCCTCATCCTTCTTTTTCGGATCTTCATTTCGGCCACCATATGACCGTCCACCAGATCGTCCACCGCGACCTGTTCCATTTTGTCTCCTCTCAAACTTCTTGTTCAGCTTTTCCTATATTTTTAGGGCAAACTGGTATGCCTCTTCAATATTCTTCATTCGAACCAGATTCAGCTCCTCCTGAATGTTTGGCCTTAACCCATTAAGGTATCGGGCAACTTTCTCTTTATCAGCTTCTGCATGGCCTGTTCTGATGAGAAGTCGATAGAACTCCTCTGTATACTCCTGAACAGATCTTCCTGCTTGCTTCAAACTTTGCATTTTCTTGAGTAGGTCAAGCTCATAATCAACAGGAATGAACTGTCGCTTCAATTTATCCACCATCCGATCCCATCTTATGATTTTATCTTTCCCTCTTCTATTTCGCTCCAATTGAATTTCTTGCCACCAGATCTTCGCATGACCTTTCAGTTTGGCTTTTGCAAATTTGACTCTATCAGGATCCTCAACATCTTCATACTCAAAATATTTCTCACATTCATTGATCCAGTCGATCAATTCCTCTGGGTTAAGATTTCCAGAAAATGTAGGAACCTCAATCTTAGGTCTTTTCCCAATCTTGAAAATCACCCGAAAAAGTCTTTCTTCCTCCTGTTTCACAATTTCAGCTTCTCCTTCTTGATATTCTTCTTCGGCTTCATCCTCGCTTTCGTCTTTGACATTAAGATTCATTCCTCTACGAATCTCTTCTTGTAATGCTTGCACTTGTCTCTGCAGCTCTCTAACCTCATGTGTTACAACACCAGCTCTTCCGCCACGTTCCCTTCGTGGAGGCATTTTCACGATGCACGCTGAAACCCTAGCTACGGTCCTGGTGAAAACTGCCTCACAGTCGGTGATCTGTTTACACACTCAAGAACTCTTGCTCTGATACCACCTGATGAAGGGTGCTCCCCTTAATACCACAAACACATAACAGAAATAGAGAAACAACAATATGCAAGAACAGAAAATTGGCTTCTTATTATCTCCACAAATGTGGAATTACAAACTTTCAGAATTACAATATGCAAAGCCACATGGGCATTCCCTTACAATATTCTGTAGGACAAAGCATCGAGCTATTACCTAGATCTACTACCCAGAACTATTCTGAACTACCTAAGACAATAATACAGCCTTCCTTATATAGGCAATTTTCCACCGCCTGGGAAGGTTCCAAAATTTTAGCCAATAAGGCCGACCAACTTAGAATTATTTTATTTTACATGTTATTACATCATAGTCGGCTCAAGATAACCTTTGAAACCTCAACAGAAATTTTGAAGAAAATTATTTTTTGCCATTTCAGGTGGCCCAACTTTCGAAGACCATAAGTCATCACTAGTTGACCCGCTCGGCTATTATAACCCCATTTTGGAAATGCCACGAAGCGCTTTACGGGCTTGACCGGCGCAAGCGCCCTTCACCTAAATTTTTGACCTCATCCGGGGCCTCTAAAGCCTTCAAAACTGAGTTCAAAGTTTCTGTACCCTGCTTCCAATACCGAAAATCTTCAATATCTTCCAATATACACTTGATCTGGCAATGAGACCTTACTGGCAGACTTATATGACCAAAATGAACCTCCAAGAAAGAAATAAGATCATTTTGAGCACATACAAAAATTACCAAAAATAGTAACTTTCCATAAATAGCAGCTCTGCACAAAATAGCACTTATTTAATATAAAAATAGAAATATTTTTGGGTGATGCAAGATTGCTCTTACACCCAAGATGCTCCTGCATCAGACTCCCGGGGTAATTTGAGAAGTGACCCTGTCACGACTCAGGTGTGCAGAGGAAAACCAAGATGGCTAACCTCCTCCTTGGTCAGCCATGATGAATCTTCAATAGGTCGTCTTTTCCATTTGACTAGATATTTTTCATATGTCATATTCCTTGTGCTTCTGCCAACACGACTGTCTAGTATATCTTCGATCTCCTTAGTGTCTAAACTAGTTGCTGGAATACTCCACTGTGCTGCTGTGATCTCATCTTCAACACCTCTTTCATGATACTCTGTCAGATCTGAAATGTTAAACACTGGTGAAATATTTAGCTCAGTAGGTAATTTTACCTTATATGCGTTTCTTGAATCATGTTTCTTCAGTATCCTACATGGTCCAGACTTCTTCATTTTCAGCTTGTTATATGTACCAACTGGAAACCGCTCCTTCTGTAAATGAACCATGACTTCATCACCAACCTGAAATTCCTTATACCTCCTTTTCTCATCTGCCTTAGCCTTATACTGTGCATTCATCTTGGTAATATGCTTCCTCACCTCCTCATGGATGTTCTTCAAGTGTTCTGCAAAATCCTCAGCTTCAGCACTACTTATTTCTCCTTTATCTATCTTCCTCAATTCAGATGCATTTCTTGGACTACTTTTATATACAATCTAGAATGGTGATTTACCAGTGCTCCTGTTGACAGAATTATTGTATGCGAATTCCGCCTGTGGTAAAATCAAATCCCATCCTGTTGGCTTATCTCCAACCAAACATCTCAGCAAATTTCTCAAGCTCTTATTCACCACCTCTGTCTATCCATCAGTCTGTGGATGATGTGATGAACTAAACTTCAAATCTATCTTCAACTTCTTCCATAATGTACGCCAGAAATATCCAACAAATTTAGTGTCCCAATCTGAAACTATGGTCTTTGGAAAACCATGAAGTCTCACTACTTCTCTGAAAAACAATTCTGCTACATGAACAGCATCATTAGTCTTCTTGCAGGGAATAAAATGTGCCATCTTTGAAAATCTATCAACTACCACAAAAATTGAACCGTGTCCCCGCTGTGTCCTCGGTAAACCAAGAACAAAGTCCATACTGATATCCTCCCAAGGCTTCTCTGGTACAGGTAATGGCTGATACAACCCTGTATTATGCTTCACTCCCTTCGCCATCTGACATACTCAGCAACTCTGTACAAACTTCTTCACATCTTGATGCAACTGTTGCCAATAATAATTCTCACTAACCAAACCAAGGGTTTTATCACGACCAAAATATCCAGCCAATCCTTCGCTATGCTTCTCCTTGATGAGATTCTCCCTCATAGAACTTCGTGGAATGCACAACTGACTCCCTCTGAATAGCATATCATCCTGGATGATGAAATCCAACTATTTTGTCCTGTCTAGAGTAACAGGTTCTGTACAAGCTTTCCAAGCTTCACCAAAATCAGGATCCTCTGGATACAAATTCTTGAGTTCCTTGAACCCAACCACTTCAATCTGCATTTCTATCAGCAATAGTTGCCTTCTGCTAAGAGCATCTGCAACCCTATTAGACTTTCCACTCCTGTGTTTCAAAACAAATGTATAACTCTGCAAAAACTCAACCCATTTCAAATGCCTTTGATTCAATTTTCTTTGACTATTCAAATATTGCAAAGCTTGATGATCAGTATACAAAACAAACTCTTTAGGAAGCAGATAATGTCTCCACTTCTTTAATGCCTGAACTATAGCATAAAATTTCTGATCATAAACAGAATATTTTCTCTTGGCATCATTTAACTTCTCACTGAAATAAGCAACAGGTTTACCTTCTTGGCTCATAACAGCTCCTATTGCAGTACCACTAGCATCACAATCTACTTGAAACACCTTATTAAAATCTGGAAGTGCTAAAATAGGTTGTTCTGTAACTTTTTGTTTCAATAATTGAAAACTTTTTTCGGCCCCATTAGTCCACTTAAACTCTTTTCTATCCCCTCTCATTGTTTCAGTCAAGGGTCCACAAATACTGCTAAAATTTCTGATAAACTTTCTGTAAAAGCTAGCTAGACCATGAAAAGATTTTACCTCAGTAGCACTACTTGGAGTAGGCCATTCAAGGATAGCCTGTACCTTCTCTGGGTCTATTTTTAGACCTTCTGCTGAAATTACAAATCCTAAATACACTAACTCTTTCTTCACAAAACTGCACTTCTTCAAATTAATCAACAATTTCTCTTCTCTCAACTTCTCAAATACCATACGAATATGCATCATATGCTCATCCAATGTCTTACTAAAGATCAAAATATCATCTAGGTAAACAATGACAAACTTACCCAGAAATTCTTTCAGAACCTCGTTCATGAGCCGCATGAAAGTGCTCGGTGCATTGGTTAGCCCAAAAGGCATGACTAACCACTCATACAGTCCTTCCTTTGTCTTGAAGGCAGTCTTCCATTCATCTCCTTCTCTGATCCGAATCTGATGATATCCACTCCTCAGATCTATCTTTGAGAAATACACAGCTCCACTCAAACAGTCCATAATATCATCCATTCGTGGCAATGGAAACCTATACTTGATTGTGATCTTGTTTATTGCCCTAGAATCTGTACACATCCTGCACTCTCCATTCTTCTTTGGTGCTAATACCGTAGGTACAGCATAGGGACTCAGACTCTCTCGAATCAATCCTTTCTGTAACAACTCATGTACTTGTCTGTTCAACTCCTCACTCTCTGCAGGTGTCGTTCTGTGTGCTGCCTTATTCGGTAAACTCGCTCCTGGGATCAAGTCCATCTGATGACTGATCTTCCTGACTGGTGGTAATCCATCAGGCACGTTATCAGATACAATATCTTGAAACTCATTCAACAAATCTGCAACTTCTATAGGAACATCTTCTACTTCCTCTTTACCACCTTTTGGAATTAAAGTAAAACATACATGCTCATGTCTCATACCATCTAGGAAATTTCTTCCATCAACAAAAGTTATCCTTGCATTACCACATACCTTTTCTTCAGTCTCCTTCAATGGTTTTAGCTTATGTCGCACTCCATCCTTTGTCAGGAAATAGATATTCACACGACCATCATGTACAACACATCTGTCAAACTGCCACGGTCTACCTAACAACATATGATATGCATCCATAGAGATGATATCACATAGTACCTCATCTTGGTACCCGCCGATCTTGATTTTTACCAAGCACTGTTCACTGACCATGACCTTGTGGTCATCCTGCACCCAGGCAATCCGATATGGATGTGGGTGTTTCTGTCTCTTGAGCTTCAACTTTGTCACCATCTCTTCTGACACCAAATTGTCAGTGCTTCCACTATCGATAATCACATCACAGCATTTACCCTCACACTTGCATCTAGTGCGAAATAGGCTCCTCCTTTGCTCAGGTTCATTCTCACCACTCAACAGGACTCTTCTATTAATCAACGTTTCTCCTCTTTCAGCATCTTCAGAATTTGATGATCTGGCATCTTCATCTATATGTGCAACTCTAGCCTGGGCTTCATTTCTCCTGTCTATTCTGCCTTGGCATTGAGGACATTCAAATGCCCTATGAACTTCTTCTCCACAGTGAAAACATGTTCCACGGAAGCCACCTCTTCCAGATCCTTGTCCTCTTCCTCTTCCTCTCTGATCTCTATTATTCTGATCTTGGAAGTGATTGAAATTATTTCCTCGCTGATTTTGACTGCTACTAGCCTCATCTTTCTTTTTCAGATCTTCATTTCGGCCACCATATGACCGTCCACCAGATCGTCCACCGTGACCTCTTCCATTTTATCTGCTCTCAAACTTCTTGTTCAGCTTTTCCTCTACTTTTAGGGCAAACTGGTATGCCTCTTCAATACTGTTCATTCGAACCAGATTCAGCTCCTCTTGAATGCTTGGCCTTAACCCATTAAGGTATCGGGCAACTTTCTCTTTATCAGCTTCTGCATGGCCTGTTCTGATGAGAAGTCGATAGAACTCGTCTGTATACTCCTGAACAGATCTTCCTGCTTGCTTCAAACTTTGCATTTTCTTGAGTAGGTCAAGCTCATAATCAACAGGAATGAATTGTTGCTTCAATTTATCCACCATCCGATCCCATCTTGTGATTTTATCTTTCCCTCTTCTATTTCTCTCCAATTGAATTTCTTGCCACCAGATCTTCGCATGACCTTTCAGTCTGGCCTTCGCAAATTTGACCCTATCAGGATCCTCAACATCTTCATACTCAAAATATTCCTCACATTCATTGATCCAGTCGATCAATTCCTCTGGGTTAAGATTTCCAAAAAATGTAGGAACCTCAATCTTAGGTCTTTTCCCAATCTTGGAAATCGCTCGAAAAAGTCTTTCTTCCTCATGGTTCACAATTTCAGCTTCTCCTTCTTGATATTCTTCTTCGGCTTCATCCTCGCTTTCGTCTTTGACATTAAGATTCATTCCTCTACGAATCTCTTTTTGTAATGTTCGCACTTGTCTCTGCAGCTCTCTAACCTCAGGTGTTACAACACCAGCTCTTCCGCCACGTTCCCTTCATGCAGGCATTTTCACGATGCACGCTGAAACCCTAGCCACAGTCCTGGTGCAAACTGCCTCACAGTCGGCGATCTGTTTACACACTCAAAAACTCCTGCTCTGATACCACCTGATGAAGGGTGCTCCTCTTAATACCACAAACACATAACAGAAATAGAGAAACAACAATATGCAAGAACAGAAAATTGGCTTCTTATTATCTCCACAAATGTGGAATTACAAACTTTCAGAATTATAATATGCAAAGCCACATGGGCATTCCCTTACAATATTCTGTAGGACAAAGCCTCGAGCTATTACCCAGATCTACTACCCAGAACTATTCTGAACTACCTAAGACAATAATACAGCCTTCCTTATATAGGTAATTTTCTACCGCCTGGGAAGGTTCCAGAATTTTAGCCAATAATGCCGACCAACTTAGAATTATTTTATTTACATGTTATTACATCATAGTCGGCTCAAGATAACCTTTGAAACCCGAACAGAAATTTTGAAGAAAATTATTTTTCGCCATTTCAGGTGGCCCAACTTTTGAAGACCATAAGTCATCACCAGTTGACCCGCTCGGCTATTATAACCCCATTTTGGAAACGCCACGAAGTGCTCTACAGGCTTGACCGGCGCAAGCGCTCGTCACCCAAATTTTTGACCTCGTCCGGGGCCTCTAAAGCCTTCAAAACTGAGTTCAAATTTTTTGTACCCTGCTGCCAATACCGAAAATTTTCAATATCTTCCAATATACACTTGATCTGGCAATGAAACCTTACTGGCATACTTATATGACCAAAATGAACCTCCAAGAAAAAAATAAGATCATTCTGAGCACATACGAAAATTACCAAAAATAGTAACTTTCCATAAATAGCAGCTCTGCACAAAATAGCCCTTATTGAATACAAAAATAGAAATATTTTTGAGTGATGCAAGATTGCTCTTACACCCAGGATGCTCCTGCATCAGACACCCGGGGTAATTTGAGAAGTGACCCTGTCACGACTCAGGTGTGCAGAGGAAAACCAAGACGGCTAACCTCCTCCTTTGTCAGCCATGATGAATCTTCAATAGGTCGTCCTTTCCATTTGACCAGATATTCTTCATATGTCATGTTCCTTGTGCTTCTGCCAACATGACTGTCTAGTATATCTTCGATCTCCTTAGTGTCTAAACTAGTTGCTGGAATACTCCACTGTGCTGCTGTGATCTCATCTTCAACACCTCCTTCATGATACTCTGTCAGATCTAAAATGTTAAACACTGGTGAAATATTTAGCTCAGTAGGTAATTCTACATCATATGCATTTCTTGAATCATGTTTTTTCAGTATCCTATATGGTCCAAACTTCTTCATTTTCAGCTTGTTATATGTACCAACTAGAAACCGCTCCTTCTGCAAATGAACCATGACTTCATCACCAACCTGAAATTCCTTATACCTCCTTTTCTCATCTACCTTAGCCTTATACTGTGCATTCATCTTGGTAATATGCTTCCTCACCTCCTCATGGATGTTCTTCAAGTGTTCTGCAAAATCTTCAGCTTCAGCACTACTTATTTCTCCTTTATCTATTTTTCTCAATTCAGATGCATTTCTTGGACTACTTCCATATACAATCTGGAATGGTGATTTACCAGTGCTCCTGTTGACAGAATTATTGTATGCGAATTCCGCCTGTGGTAAAATCAAATCCCATCCTGTTGGCTTATCTCCAACCAAACATCTCAGCAAATTTCCCAAGCTCCTACTCACCACCTCTGTCTGTCCATCAGTCTGTGGATGATGTGATGAACTAAACTTCAAATCTGTCTTCAACTTCTTTCACAATGTACGCCAAAAATATCCAACAAACTTAGTGTCCCGATCTGAAACTATGGTCTTTGGCAAACCATGAAGTCTCACTACTTCTCTGAAAAACAATTCTGCTACATGAACAGCATCATTAGTCTTCTTGCAGGGAATAAAATGTGCCATCTTTGAAAATCTATCAACTACCACAAAAATTGAATCGTGTCCCCACTGTGTCCTCGATAAACCAAGAACAAAGTCCATGCTGATATCCTCCCAAGGCTTCTCTGGTACAGGTAATGGCTGATACAACCCTGTATTCTGCTTCACTCATTTCGCCATCTGACATACTCGACAACTCTGTACAAACATCTTCACATCTTGCTGCAACTGTGGCCAATAATAATTCTCACTAACCAAACCAAGGGTTTTATCATGACCAAAATGTCCAGCCAATCCTCCGCTATGCTTCTCTTTGATGAGATTCTCCATCATAGAACTTCGTGGAATGCACAACTGACTCCCTCTGAATAGCATATCATCCTAGATGATGAAATCCAACCATTTTGTCCTGTCTAGAGTAACAGGTTCTGTACAAGCTTTCCAAGCTTCACCAAAATCAGGATCCTCTGGATACAAATTCTTGAGTTTCTTGAACCCAACTACTTCAATCTGCATTTCTGTCAGCAATAGTTGCTTTCTGCTAAGAGCATCGGCAACCCTATTAGACTTTCCACTCCTGTGTTTCAAAACAAATGTATAACTCTACAAAAACTCAACCTATTTCAAATGCCTTTGATTCAATTTTCCTTGACTATTCAAATATTGCAAAGCTTGATGATCAGTATACAAAACAAACTCTTTAGGAAGCAGATAATGTCTCCACTTCTTTAATGACTGAACTATAGCATAAAATTCCTGATCATAAACAGAATATTTTCTCTTGGCATCATTTAACTTCTCACTGAAATAAGCAACAGGTTTACCTTCTTGGCTCATAACAGCTCCTATTGCAGTACCACTAGCATCACAATCTACTTGAAACACCTTATTAAAATCTGGAAGTGCTAAAACAGGTTGTTCTGTAACTTTTTGTTTCAATAATTGAAAACTCTTTTCTGCCCCATTAGTCCACTTAAACTCTTTTCTATCCCCTCTCATTGTTTCAGTCAAGGGTCCACAAATACTGCTAAAATTTTTGATAAACTTTTTGTAAAAGCTAGCTAGACCATGAAAAGATCTTACCTCAGTAGCACTACTTGGAGTAAGCCATTCAAGGATAGCCTGTACCTTCTCTGGGTCCATTTTTAGACCTTCTGCTGAAACTACAAATCCCAAATACACTAACTCTTTCTTCACAAAACTGCACTTCTTCAAATTAATCAACAATTTCTCTTCTCTCAACTTCTCAAATACCATACGAATATGCATCATATGCTCATCCAATGTCTTACTAAAGATCAAAATATCATCTAGGTAAACAATGACAAACTTACCCAAAAATTCTTTCAGAACCTCGTTCATGAGCCGCATGAAAGTGCTCAGTGCATTGGTTAGCCCAAAAGGTATGACTAACCACTCATACAGTCCTTCCTTTTTCTTGAAGGCAGTCTTCCATTCATCTCCTTCTCTGATCCGAATCTGATGATATCCACTCTTCAGATCTATCTTTGAGAAATACACAGCTCCACTCAAACAGTCCATAATATCATCCATTCGTGGCAATGGAAACTTGTACTTGATTGTGATCTTGTTTATTGCCCTAGAATCTGTACACATCCTCCACTCTCCATTCTTCTTTGGTGCTAATATCGTAGGTACAGCACAGGGACTCAGACTCTCTCGAATCAATCCTTTCTGTAACAACTCATGTACTTGTCTATTCAACTCCTCACTTTCTGCAGGTGTCATTCTGTGTGCTGCCTTATTCAGTAAACTCGCTCCTGGGATCAAGTCCATTTGATGACTGATCTTCCTGACTGGTGGTAATCCATCAGGCACGTTATCGGATACAATATCTTGAAACTCATTCAACAAATCTGCAACTTCTACAGGAACATCTTCTACTTCCTCTTTACCACCTTTTAGAATTAAAGCAAAACATACATGCTCATGTCTCATACCATCTAGGAAATTTCTTCCATCAACAAAAGTTATCCTTGCATTACCACATACCTTTTCTTCAGTCTCCTTCAATAGTTTTAGCTTATGTCGCACTCCATCCTTTGTCAGGGAATAGGTATTCGCACGACCATCATGTACAGCACATCTGTCAAACTACCACAGTCTACCTAACAACATATGACATGCATCCATAGAGATGATATCACATAGTACCTCATCTTGGTACCCACCGATCTTGAACTTTACCAGGCACTGTTCACTGACCATGACCTTGTGGTCATCCTGCACCCAGGCAATCCGATATGGATGTGGGTGTTTCTGTCTCTTGAGATTCAACTTTGTCACCATCTCTTCTGACACCAAATTGTCAGTGCTTCCACTATCGATAATCACATCACAGCATTTACCCTCACACTTGCATCTAGTGTGAAATAGGCTCCTCCTTTGCTCAGGTTCATTCTCACCACTCAACAGGACTCTTCTATTAATCAACATTTCTCCTCTTTCAGCATCTTCAGAATTTGATGATCTGACATCTTCATCTATATGTGCAACTCTGGCCTGGCCTTCATTTCTCCTGTCTATTCTGCCTTGGCACTGAGGACATTCAAATGCCCTATGACCTTCTTCTCCACAGTGAAAACATGTTCCACGGAAGCCACCTCTTCCAGATCCTTGTCCTCTTCCTCTTCCTCTCTGATCTCTATTATTCTGATCCTGGAAGCGATTGGAATTATTTTTTCGCTGATTTTGACTGCTACTAGCCTCATCCTTCTTTTTTGGATCTTCATTTCGGCCACCATATGACCGTCCACCAGATCGTCCACCGCGACCTCTTTTGTTTTGTCTGCTCTCAAACTTCTTGTTCAGGTTTTCCTCTACTTTTAGGGCAAACTGGTATGCCTCTTCAATACTATTCATTCGAACCAGATTCAGCTCCTCCTGAATGCTTGGCCTTAACCCATTAAGGTATCAGGCAACTTTCTCTTTATCAGCTTCTGCATGGCCTGTTTTGATGAGAAGTCGATAGAACTCCTCTGTATACTCCTGAACAGATCTTCCTGCTTGCTTCAAACTTTGCATTTTCTTCAGTAGGTCAAGTTCATAATCAATAGGAATGAACTGTCGCTTCAATTTATCCACCATCCGATCCCATCTTGTGATTTTATCTTTCCCTCTTCTATTTCTCTCCAATTGAATTTCTTGCCACCAGATCTTCGCATGACCTTTCAGTCTGGCCTTCGCAAATTTGACCCTATCAGGATCCTCAACATCTTCATACTCAAAATATTTCTCACATTCATTGAGCCAGTCAATCAATTCTTCTGGGTTAAGATTTTCAGAAAATGTAGGAACCTCAATCTTAGGTCTTTTCCCAATCTTGGAAATCGCCTGAAAAAGTCTTTCTTCCTCCTGGTTCACAATTTCAGCTTCTCCTTCTTAATATTCTTCTTCGGCTTCATCCTCGCTTTCGTCTTTGACATTAAGATTCATTCCTCTACGAATCTCTTCTTGTAATGCTCACACTTGTCTCTGCAGCTCTCTAACCTCAGGTGTTACAACACCAGCTCTTCCGCCACGTTCCCTTCGTGGAGGCATTTTCGCGATGCACGCTGAAACCCTAGCCACGGTCCTGGTGCAAACTACCTCACAGTCGGCGATCTGTTTACACACTCAAGAACTCCTGCTCTGATACCACCTGATGAAGGGTGCTCCCCTTAATACCACAAACACATAACAGAAATAGAGAAACAACAATATGCAAGAACAGAAAATTGGCTTCTTATTATCTCCACAAATGTGGAATTACAAACTTTCAGAATTACAATATGCAAAGCCACATGGGCATTCCCTTACAATATTCTGTAGGACAAAGCCTCGAGCTATTACTCAGATCTACTACCCAGAACTATTCTGAACTGCCTAAGATAATAATACAGCCTTCCTTATATAGGCAATTTTCCACCGCCTGGGAAGGTTCCAAAATTTTAGCCAATAAGGCCGACCAACTTAGAATTATTTTATTTTACATGTTATTACATCATAGTCGGCTCAAGATAACCTTTGAAACCCGAACAGAAATTTTGAAGAAAATTATTTTTTGCCATTTCAGGTGGCCCAACTTCCGAAGACCATAAGTCATCACCAGTTGACACGCTCAGCTATTATAACCCCATTTTAGAAATGCCACGAAGCGCTCTACAGGCTTGACCGGCGCAAGCGCCTGTCACCCAAATTTTCAACCTCATCCGGGGCGTCTAAAGCCTTCAAAACTGAGTTCAAAGTTTCTGTACCCTGCTGCCAATAGCGAAAATCTTCAATATCTTCCAATAAAAGAATCCTAATAGGGTCTGACCCTTGACCAGGTCATTGTTCTAAATACATTGTAAAGAAATTCCTAATAGGGTTAAGGATCTTCTAACAAGGATCATAATACACTAGTGCAGATTATTAGTGGGTGTCAATTCCCACAAGGGTTTATACCTATTTGGGTTTCCTTGTAACCAAACTAATGGTGTTGTGTTCAAGTGTTATTTCATTGTGTTTATGCTTATGTTTAAGTATACTTAATTGGATAAATAATTGAAACTTGTAGATAATTGATTCACCCCCTCCCCCTCTCAGTTATTTCTTGGGACTATTCCTAACAATTGGTATCAAAGCTAAGTGCCTCAGAGAGAAAGTTTAACAACTTGAGGTTGATAAGATGGCATTCTTCAGAAAAGAAAGTCCTAAGTTTGATGGAGAGAATTATCTCGACTGGAAGAACAAGATGGTGACACATTTACAGTGCATTGCTTTTGAAGTTTTTGATGTAACTATCAAAGAAGTCAAGATCCCTACTGTAGTAGACTTTGCAAAAGATGATGCTACTAAAAAGAAAAAAGAATTATTTCATTAGAATGCAATAGACAAAGAAGCCCTTATCAGCACCCTATCCAATAGTGAGTTTTCAGAAATAAAGAAAGTAGTTACAGCCCACAAGATATGGAAGCACCTAGAAGACATATTTGAAGGAGACAAACAAGAAAAGAACGTGCATAGAAAAACTTGGAAGAAAAGATACAATGAATTAGAGATGCTACCTAAAGAGAACATTAGAGCTTACAACTAAAGGATTAATGAAGCAGTTGTAGGAATCAGGAACAATGGTGGAGAGATCTCGGAAGAAGACATTATGGATAAGTTGATGACCACTCTCATAATAGAGTATGAAAAAAAGATCAACATCCTTAATGAGACCATGTAGCTTACATCAAATTTTAAAAGAGAGACCTTGATCAGAAAAATTTCAGCTTTTGAGATTTCAAGATTGAAGACATAACCTAAAAGTGAGACAACCTTTAAAGCATCAGTCCATGGTAAGAAATCTGCAAGCACTTCTGGTAATTTTGATGATGATGATGAAGAGAAAATATTAGATGATTTCATTGCTATGATTTCTAAAAGAGAAAAGAAAGGAAAAGGGAAATATGAAGGTTATTTACCATTTAAATTCTTTTCATGTAATAAGATTGGTCATTTTGCATCTAAGTGTCCTACAAGAGTTAAAAGGTACCAAAATAACTACAAGCCTAAGTATACAAAGGAATTCTACTATGCTAGAGATGGAGTATCAGATGAAGAATCAATAGAGGAAGAAATTGGATTCATTTCTCTTGAAGATGAAAAGGATTCTCAAGAATTAGCTCTGATTTCACAAGTTGACATCAGGATAGATTTGACCATTGATAGTGGTTTCTCACATCGCATGATAGGAGACAAAGATAGATTTGTTTATTTGGATGGATACAAAGGAGGCATGGTTAGATTTGAAGATAACACTCCCAAACCCATCATTGGTAGAGGATCCATCACCTTAGATGGAAAGAATAACATTGATGATGTTCTTTATGTTGATGGTCTGAAACATAACCTACTAAGTGTTGGGCAGTTACTTGAAAAAGGTTACATATTGGATTTCAATGGAAACAAGTGCATCATTAACAACAAAGAAGGAGAAATGATTGCATCAGGATCAAAAACTAAAGGTAATATTTTTTAGCTTAATCTAGAAGAAAGTTGCTTTGTTGCTAAAGTAAATGATAGTTGGTTATGACACAAAAGACAATGTCATATCAATTTTGATAACATAGTAAAGATTAGAAATGTTAAGGTGGTTAGAGAACTACCTAGCATAGCAAAGCCAATTGATACTATTTGCAGGGAATGTGTGATGGGAAAGCATGTAAGGAATTCATTTAGAAGCAATCACAACTTAGCAAAGAACAAGTTGGATCTGATTCATACAAACCTATGTGGAGCAACTCAAACAAGATCATACTATGGTGAAAGGTATTTCATTTTATTTGTAGATGATTATTCTAGAATGATGTGGGTTGCATTTTTGAAAGATAAGTCAGAAGCATTTGAGAAGTTCAAAATATTCAAAGCTAAGGTTGAGAATGAATCTAGACTGAAGATAAAATGCCTAAGATCAGATAGAGGAGGAGAATTCACCTCTAACAAATTCTATGAATACTATGAAGAACATGGCATAAAAAGACAATTAAGTGCACCTAGAACCCCTCAGCAGAATGGGATTGCAAAATGAAGGAATAGGATCATCCTTGACACAACGTGCACCATTATGATTGAAGGAAAAGTTGAACACACCTATTGGAGAGATGCGGTCAATACAACAATCTACACCATCAATGGAATACAATTGAGACTAGGCATGGACAAGACACCTTATGATCTATGGTTTGGTAATGTTCCCATAGTAAAATACTTCAGAATCTTTGGAAGTAAGTGCTACATCAAGAGGGATGAAGAAGTAGGCAAGTTTGATGCAAGAAGTGATGAAGGTATTTTCCTTAGTTACTCTACTAAAAGTAAAACTTATAGATGTTTTAACTTGAGATTAAAGAAGATAATTGAAAGTTCTCATGTCAAGATTGATGAAAAGTTAATGGTTCAAGAAAGATATCATGATTACTCACCTATGATTGAAGAAGAACCTAGACCCTCCACAAGTGAGACAGTCATTGAAGAAATGTTTGACAATATTGATGTGTTATTCAATGACCTTGAGACAAGTGAAGAAGAAACTCCAAAGGAAGATGCGATAGTGTCACTGAAAGCACCAAAGTTTACATCTAGATACCATTCCAAGGATGACATCATTGGAGATCAGAGTGACAAAGTCACAACAAGATCAAAAGAAAAGAGTTCTGCAAGCAATGAGGTGGTATATTTACTATCTTAGATTGAACCATTAAGTGTTGAAGATGCATGCAATGATTCAAATTGGCGTGATGCTATGAAAGAAGAACTAGATCATATTATCAAGAATGATACTTGGGAATTGGTCCCAAGACCTAGTGATAAGAATGTGATTAGAACAAAGTGGATATTCAAAAATAAGATGAATGAAGATGGTATAGTAGTAAGAAATAAAGAAAGATTAGTATGTAAGGGATATGCGCAAAGAGAAGGTATTGATTATTCAGACACATTTTCACTAGTGAGTAGATTAGAAGCCATTAAGTTGTTTTTAGCTTATGCTACATTCAAAAACTTCAAAGTTTATCAGATGAATGATTGCAAGCTAGTAGGGACACCTATGATAACTGGATTCAAGCTTACAAAAGAAGATGACTCACTAGCAGTAGATATAACATTGTACAAGTCTATGATTGGAAAACTCATTTATCTTACTCAAACTAGACCTGATATTTCTAATGCAATTGGCATAGTTGGAAGATTTGTAGCAAAGCTTAAACAAAGTCTCCTCATGAAAATAAAAAGGATATTCAGATACTTGCAAGGCACTATAGACTATGGTCTATGGTATCCTAATTAAGAAAATGTTGAGCTTCATGTGTATACTGATGCAGATTGGGCAGGATGCATTGATGATAAAAAGAGTACATCAGGTGGAGTAGTGTTTCTTGGTGATAGACTTCTCACTTGGACAAGCAAGAAGAAAAATTGCATTTCTCAGTCAATAGAAGAAGCGGAGTATGTTGTAGCATCCTTGAATTGTTCTACAATTTTTTAGATCAAGCAGATGATAAAGGATTTTAGAATTCAGATTGATTATCCTATTGTTATTTATTGTGATAACACTAGCACTATCAACATGTCAAAGAACCCTATGATGCATGCAAAGACAAAACATATTGAGATCAAGTATCACTTCCTAAGAGAGAAAGTGGAAAAGAAAGAAGTCAAGGTGGACTATGTGAGTACTAAAGATCAGTTAGCACACATATTCACAAAGCCCTTACCAAAGGATACTTTTGAGTATCTCAGGGAGATGTTGGGAGTAATTCCCTTCACTGATTTTCTTAGAAGAAAGAAGAGAGAACATTAGTCCTCAGGGATTGATGGATGGTTGACTACTCTACTTCAGGAGTAGTATTGGTGCTTAAACTGATTGGCACCCTTTGCCATTGATGTCAAAGGGGGAGTAATATATAGTCATGAAAAAAAGAAGTAAAAGAAGGAGTAATATACTAAGGGGGAGTAGTATTCAGTTATGGAAGAAGTTCAGTTGAGGAAATGGAGAATGTGGAAGAATATTGTAGTAGATGGAGGATTCATCGTTGGGGGAGTTTTGAAGAGGAAATGGAGAATGTTATAAAATAAATGTTCATTTGGATTGGTGGAGTGTTTCATTCCATATGTTTCCATAAATGCCAAAGGGGGAGATTGTTGGAGATTTGCCAACTATGGGTGTGAATTTTGTACCTAGCTGTAGACACAACACTTCAGTAAAACATTAGAGGTTAGCAAAAATCAAAATATGAAAATAAGAACAATATAGCTAACCAGACGATTTACTGCCTTCTAGGAGGTGTGAGTATGGTATTCTCAGATTAGACTGAGATCAGTGACAATGTAACACCTAAACAAAGGATTTAAATGATGAAAGCAATAAAATATGAATGCAAATTAATCTATTTATTTTTTATTTTTGATGCAATAAGATGAGAAAAACTAATAATAAATTAATCTAAATGGATTGAAATGATATGCAAATTAAGCTAACAATGATATGAAATATGAAACTAGAATGAATTAAAAACAAGATTGATCTCACAAAATGCTGATTTGGAAGAAGCTTGATGATTCCTCTGATGTCGATTCGCCAGAGTAAGTGTGCAAATTTTGTGGATGATTTGTAAAGAGCTGAGCCTTGATTTTATAGAAATCCAAGGCTTGAGGGTGCATGGAAAAAGTCATAAATCAATCTTGATGAACTCAGGTTGATTTTTGAGTTAACAAGAAATTAGAAATAGATAACTCATAAAATCATGCAAGAACAACTTTTTAACTCAAATTAGAAGTTTAGATCAACTTTGAACACAAAATAGATGTTGAGCTTCGAAAAGATAACAACTTGAATTGATTTTTTGATTTAAAATTTAACTGCTCTTTGAATGTGCACAAATAATCATGAATTAATTAAATAAATAAAGTGATTTATCTTCAACTTAATTGATTTTAAATTTAAAAATAACTGATTTGTGGGTTAATCAATTATTTTAATCAAACTTTTATTCAAAACTATATTATTAAATATTGACAACTTGGATTTAATCAATTATTCATAGGAGATTTGATTTATTGTCAAAATTAAATAATATAATTAGGAATAAATAGAATTAAATCTAATTAAATAATTAAGTGGCATAATTAAATTAATTAATTAAATATTCATCATATTTAATTAATCAACTTTAGGATAAATGAGATTCATCGCCAAATAATAATTAAATTAAAGATAATTAGAATAAATAGGAATCTTGCTAGAAATATTCCCTGATGCAGAATTTATGATAAAATCAATTAGGATTTTGATAATGTGTAGATGTGCCTTAGGTTAGGACTTCAATGTCAATTTCATTCGAATTGAAGATGTAGGAGGTTAATGAACCTATAGCCCATTTTTGGGGTATTACATTTTGCCCCTCTTTGAATCACTGTGCAAAGTGCAGTGGTTCAAAGAATAATTTGTGTTTTGATATATGTATGAAACTGATTTGAAAGATTAAAAATTGAAAGATATCGACCCAAGCCTAGAATGATTAGGAATCAAGATGATGCTAGCTATATCAACAATGAACCGATGATTATGAAAAAGTGTCAAAATGCCTAATTCTGAACCTTCTGATTGCGAAGAAGTGAGTGACCAATTCCAGACCTCAATGTCCTTGTATGAATCATATTGGTATCACATCCTGAACCCATCAAGTATGAAGGACCAAGGAAATAACACTAATGAACCGATAGTTATGAAAAGCTGATACAGTTTACAAGATTGATTTGGATACTAGATGAATTTGATATGCCCTAAGAGATGATAGATTTTTTCCACGCAATGAGGACTTTAGATGAATCAGCAACTAGACATGGTTGTTGTCTTGATTACTAAGGAAAGATTGATTGAAAGAATTGAGTTATAGACTTTGAATGATGTGCAATGCCATGCCCCCTTTGAGATTAAAATTGAAATCTGACAAGAAAAGTCAGCGTTTATAGTTTAGAAGCATGTTAATTGATTTGAGAAGTGGTTATACACATTCAGGATTGCATTCTGCATCGTTTAGAGGTCCTAGAGACCAAGTTTGACTAGGTTTGACCATGGTTAACCAAGTTGAAATTTCAATAGTTTGATGTAAGATAATCAGTTAAGTTGAATTCTAGATTTCTTTGATGATTAGAAGGTTGATCATGCAAGCAGTTTACAATATAAATGATCTTAGATTTCAATTTTGATCCTGAAAAAAGATTCTACTTGCTATTTCATTGGAGGAACCTTTGTATGAGACTCAGCTCTTCATCTCCAGTTTAAGTTTAGATTAGGAGAATTGTTGAAGAATCATTTAAGTGTTCAAGCAATTTGTGAGATCATGCAAAGTGCAAAATGTAAAATGACATGCAGAATGAAATGCAAACCTAGGACCTAGTCACTGATCATGTGTTAATCATTCTCATCATTGAATTTTTAGGTAACTGGATAAATCAATACAATGACCACTAGTTATGAAACCATAGACATATGAATATTGATTTTTATGCTCAAGAATCAATACAATGCCCACTGGCTAGACAACTATAGACATACAAATATTGATTTTGTTTTCGGAATGTCAGATTAGATATAAGCACCAAGGCATAAGCGCTAGGATGACCTGAATATCATGTCCATTTTGATATAGCAATTTGTATAAGCATCAAAATATAGACGTCGTGATGAATTGAATACACCTTGCATTACAAACACATGAAGTAGTCAAGAGATCATTTTAAATCCAATGTGAATTAGCCTTAGTGACCCTTTATCATTCACATCCTTAGGTAAGATCGCGTTTCACAGTAGTAGAAAGAACGTACTCAAAAAGACAATAGTTAGATCAAACTTTCTTGAATTTTTAGGGTATCAATGGTCGAGGTACTCATGGCCATCCAATTTGAGATAGAGGCTCTTACAGACAGACACCATTTCAATCCAAAATTTCCAAAGTTGTTATATTTTCACATACAAGCAGAAGACAAAGAAAAGATTATGCCCCCAGTCATCACTCTCAAAATCCTATAAAAGACATCATCGAAGAGCTCGAGGGAACATAATATGCAAAAATCTCAATGTGAATTAGTGAGCATACAAGGAGATAAAAGCATGTGAAGCATAGATTGTTTTCATTTTGTGTTGATGTTTGTGTTTGATTGCATTGTTGTAGATGCAAAATACTTTCTGAAGATGAGACTGACTGATTGACTCAGATGAAGCTTCAAAGGACTCTGATTGGATATGATACGTCTAAGATACATTGGAGGCCATAAGATATGACTTTGATTGCCCCCAAGTTTGAACATTGATAGGATACAGATGCTTGAGCTGATTGGTGTACAGACTGACTTATTGAAAATAGGAATGTAGAAACAAACTGAGAAATATGTACAAACTAAAGCAAGACTGAAAGCTGGGAAAGACCAAGATTGCACTAATAGATGGAGCATTTTGAAACAAGTGGTGCCTGTTTGTCAGGTTTTCACCATCTTGGTAGAGATTCTATTTTTGCTAAAAAGGTGCTTGTTTCCAGGTTTTCACCAAGGCACTTTTTCTTTTTCTCATTTTTTTGTATTTTTTATTTTTCTCAATTTTTTTGTACTTCTGGAATTTTTTAAATTTTTTTGTGAATCATCAAGGTTCCCATTGCTAAGTTTTCACCAAGATGTTCATTTTTTTAGGACTTTTTCATATTTTTAAGATTTTTCAAGACATTTTACCATACATTGAATGCCTTAGGCATAGAATTTCTTCAGATGGAGAATGATGATTGGTTCTCAGAGCTATTCTACTTCAGTCGTTGAGAGTTGATAGGCTCTAGAGCCAAAAGTAGCAGTGATAACAAAGGGACCCAGCTAGTTGGGTTCAAAGTTCCCCTTGCGTTCTCAATGTGATTGATTTTTAGGATTCTCTCTCAAGACTAGATCGCCAACCTGAAATTCTCTCTATCTGAATTTCTTGTTGTAGCCTCTAGATATTTTTTTTTGATACAATCTGAGATGATCATACACTACTTGTCTGCGCTCATCTAGTAGTTCAATTTCTTGTAACTAGACATTCTGTAGTCATCATTAGTTACTAGACCATGCATTCTGATTCTTAGTGATGGGATTTCAACCTCAATAGGTAGTACCACTTCAGTATGTAAAAAGGATGCCCCTTGACAAAATGGGCATCAAACTCACAAGAAAGATCACATCGTGTAGTCCCAATGTCTAGCAAGGTAGAGAACAAGAGGGATTGGAAAGCTGGTGGAAGAGATGGAAGACAAGAGAATGAAGGAGAATGAAGGGAATAAATCTTCAAGGGAAAACTCCTCAAGAATACCAAAGCTAGGGAAAAAATGTCATGTAAAGTGCATTTGGACAAGAAATGAAAGACTAGCATAGGATAAGTCACAAAACTATAATGCAAGAGTAGGAAAGGATGCAGTCCAAAGGAGTAGACATGTCAAGAGGCTTCATAGCACCGTGTTTCACTCTTTCTTTTTTTTTTCTTTCTAAATAAAGACCAAAGGGGAAAAGGATAGCGATAGGAAAAAATGAATGGAGGAAGATAGACATGAAGGTTAAACATGAAAGGAATGAAAGAAAGATTATCGTAAAATAGCTCACAAGATAGCCAAATGTTTGTGTATAGGTCAACATTGTCAAGATCAAAGAGAGAAGATGAAATGGATGGAATATGTAGAAGAACTACGCATGATACCTGATTGCCAAGTTTTCATCATGGTACTTATCCAAGGCACCACAAGGGAGTGGTTTTCACCATAGGATGAATTTATTTTTCTTTACTTTTTCTACCAAGGCACTTGTTTCTAGGTTTTCACCAAGGCACATTTTCAATTTTTTTATTTTTTTATTTTATTTTTTGGAAGAAGGCAAGCTCTTTAGATAATGCTCCTTGAAAGGATAAACCATGATATGCCAAGGATTCAAAATAATAGGCTCAAAGATGTTGATAGGGAAAGGGAGATGGAAGAGAAAAATGGAGGATAAGGTTTTTATGTAAAGCGAGTGAGGTTGGAAGATAAGAGGAATAGGAAAATGAGGAAAAAGGATAGAAGGTAGAAGGATAATGAATGGAAGGATTGTGAAAGGGTAGATGGAAAGGAAGGCAAGATCAACATCAGCACACACGTTGAAGGGTGGTGAGAGGATGGAGGAAATGTGAATGAAGGAATACGTGAAGGAATATGGTGAATGGATAACAGAGGTTGTGGTTTAGGCACATGGAATGGAAGAATATTTTTAGAAGATGAAGTGGAAGTCTTTGGAAGCTTGAATGTCAAATTCACTTGTTTTTCAACACCAGACTCTTTCAAGAGAGACTTTGGAATCCATACAACCGTAGGCTTTTCATTTCTTTTTGATGATCTAGAGAGAATATCTTTAATGATGGATTTTGGAACCCATACTTGTCTTATAGTTTTTTTCTTAGATATCTCTTTTGACTTTATGCCTCTATGTCGATTAGAGGAGACATGGTGATCTTTATTTGATGGATTCTTGTATTGCTTCTTTTTCTTGTATTGAACATTCAAGTTACTTCCAAAGAACTTGGGACTTGTCGAAGAAGAAGGAGGATATGAATGGTTTAAATGGGTGGGTGGATGAAAAGGATTCAAGGGTATGCATCTATGTTGATCTTGAGGAAAGATGGGAGATGGAGGGATGTAAGGACCCAAGATGGATGGTGAATTAGGAGAGTTAGGAGGGGAAAGTGAAGGGACATAAGGACCCAAGATGGAAGGTAGACATGAAGCCCTTTGTAGTGGTGGAAGAGGTTCAAGGATGGAAGTGGAAGACACAAAAGGATAATCAACAAGTTCATCAACATTTATATGACAACCAAGGACATCATCATCTTTAGAGTGAGCATTAGGATTTTCAATAGAATCGTGGACATCTTGAATATGAGCACCTTCTTTGATAGGATTTTTCAAAGCTTGGAAAGACTTGGGAAGAGTAGAAAGTGGAAATGAATATGGAGTGGTAGAATAAGAAGATGGAAGACTTTGATCTTGACAAGGATCTTTGGATAGCACAAGCATACAATTTTTTCTTGATTTTCAATAGGCTTAACATTGGAAGTAACAACACCAATTTTACCAACCTTAATGGAAGTATCATCTTTGGAAAGCACAAGTGTAGTAAGGTTATTTTGGTTGTCAATAAGGTCAACAATGTAAGTAGTAGCATGATCTTGTTTAGGAGAAGACTTATGACATGGTGGAATGAGTGAAAAAGGGTGTGTAGGATCAAAAGAACCCCGAAGTGAATAAGAGACATCGTGAAAAGGAGTGGATGACATGGAGGGTTCTTGATCTTGATATTTATTTATGTTATTTTCTTTATCATTTTTAGATTCCTCTTGACATGGAGCCACTTCTAAGGACAAGGGATCATGCTGCAATTGTACGAAAGACTTTGGAAGAGATGGGGAAGGACTAGCTGAAGTAGAAATTATAGCATATAAAGGCTTAGGCTCTTTAGGTTTAGCATTATTTAAAGTATTTGCAACCAATTGAAGGTTAGCTTGAGTTACTTTAAGAGGTAGCCCTTGAGGATAACTATAGGAAACCACATGAAAAGTATTAGGACCTTTGGTGGATGAAGGACTTATGAAAGATTTGATAGGCTTGGAAGCTTTAGGAAATGTATGGGTATTGGAGGAAGTAGAGGATGGAAGGGAATGACCACAAGACAAAGGTTCAACATTAACATGATCTTTCTTGAGAGTATAATCTTTATTTTTCAGCATGAGAGTTCTTAGAAGAGAGATCCTTATAGTAATGACATTTATAATCGGTGAGGTAAGCTTTCTCTTCCTCAAGTGAAGTAGATGTATCTGTTGGAAACAATTGTCTGAAGGAAATTGCTACTCAATTATGTATTGTCTTTGATGTCACACTATGTCATAATCCACAGCAATCTGCTTATACCGAGCTCAGTCGGTCTGCCTGTCAGGGATATTAGTGTTTACCGAGTTCACTCGGTTGCCGAAGAAAGTTTAGTGTTTACCGAGTTCACTCGGTTGCCGAAGAAAGTCTAGTGTTTACCGAGTTCACTCAGGTGCCAAAGAAAGTCTAGTGTTTACCGAGTTCACTCAGTTGCCGAAGAAAGTCTAGTGTTTACCGAGTTCACTCGGTTGCCGAAGAAAGTTTAGTGCTTACCGAGTTCAGTCGGTCATCGAAGAAAGTTAGTATTTACTGAGTTCAGTCGGTTATCAAAGGAGAAGGATTGTTGGTGTTTACCGAGTTCCCTCGGTCTCTGGAAAATTATAAAAGATATGGTCACCGAGCACTGTCGGCCTTTGAAGGATTTTTGCAAATAGAGTTTACTTAATTCAGCCGACTGTTATTCTAATAAATGACAATTTGACTAATCCAATATCATATAAATAATAGGTCAAATGTGAAAAGTAAGAAGAATATATAGCAGAAGATTTACAGAAGAAGAAAAGGAAAGATATATGCGAATTTGTGAAGGATGTTCAGATATCCTTGAGGAGCAGCAGAGATTTATTCGATCAGAGAGGATCAGACTTATGCAGAACAGAGATCTGTAATCAGCAAGATAGTTGCATTATTATACAGGTCACTTTTTCATTGTTACCTTCTTATCATTGTAACAGTGAATTCTAAATCTCTTAACCGAGTTGGTTTAACAGCCATAATATAAATCCTCTAACAAGGTGACAATTCCATTGAATTGTTTTCAAGACCTCTTACCAGGCCACTCCTAGCAGGGTGTTTTAAATCCTCTAACAAGGTCACACCTAACAGTGTGTTTTGTAACCTTTTACCGGGTTGGCTTCTAACCGGGCATCACTTCAGAAAAGTGAAAATCAGTATCTAGATACATTGGTGGTTTTTCCCATATTCAGTTTCCACGTTAAAACTTGTGTCTCTTGTGTTCTTAATTGCTTTCTCAATCATTTACATGCACTGATAAATATCTAAAGATATTATTGCTAATACTTTCTGCATCTTCAAAGTTACTGCAATCTTCTTACCGAGTACTAAAATAGACAACATTGTTAAGATATCTTAAAGGATCTGCAAAGAATTAATTGTCAAAGTTTTTATGGTTGACTGATTCACCCCCCCCCCCTCTCAGTCACTTCATCCATATTCCATCAATTGGTATCAGAGCTTTTGGTGCTTGCAGGAAGGGTTTCAAAGACCTAAGCTAAAGATCAGGATGTCTTACAAGAGGGAAATTCCAAAGCTTAACAGAGAAAACTTTTCAGCATGGCAAGGTCTCATGCGACTTCATCTGGCTTCCATTGGTGATTCAGGATGCAAATACATTGATGAATAATACACAATTCCTAATGGCGCATTAACTGTTGAAGACATTGCAGATAAAAAGACTCACAACACCATGATGATAGACATTGCATCTGCTCTCAGCTATGAAGAATTTGATGATATTAAAGACTGCACTACTGCATATGAAATGTGGGTGGCACTGAAGAAGATATATGGTGGTGATGCAAATGTGAAGAGAGAAAAAGCAGAAAGCCTAAGAGGACAGTTTGACAAGATGAATATGAAGGAAGATGAAAACATTGCAAAATATGTTGAAAGAATCAAAGCAAGTGTAAGTGCAATCAGAGCTTCTGGAGGAACAATCTCAGATGAGACGGTTATAAGTAAGGTACTCAGAACACTACTCCCTATCTATGCAATAAGAGTATCAGCTATTCAAGAAAGAAGATGTGAAGCAAACCACAGTATAACTTTGGATGCTTTAGTTGGAAGATTGACAGCTTTTGAATTAGACAACTATGACAACTATGTTCCTAGTTCCAAAAATATTGAATCAGCATTTGAGGCCAAAGTTTCACTAAAGAAGAACAAGAAAATTAAAGAAGTTCAGACAGAAAGTGAAGAAGAATCAGAAGAAAGTTCTGATAGTGATCTTGAAATTGTAGAAGCATTACTTGCAAAGAAGTACTCTAGAGGGAAAGGTAAGTATAAAGGTAAAACTCCTTTAATCTATTTTTCATGTGAAGAAATTGGACATATTGCAGCTAGGTGCCCAAACAAGCAAGTCAAGGAAGAAAAGAGAAGTCACAAGTACTATGGCAAAAATAATTTCAAATCATACAAGGATAAAGGTAAGAAATCATGTTTTATGGCTAAAGATTCTGATGATAGTGAAGAAGAAATTGTCTTTATTGCTATAAAAGATGAATCTGATGATGATGAAGATAAGATAGCACTTATTTCTCATATAAGCAAAGATGATATATGGATAATAGACAGCGGATGTTCACACCACATGACTGGTGATAAGACAAAATTTGAATATCTAGAAGACTGTGACAATGGTAATGTAAGATTTGGTAACAATGAACCTTGTTGTATAAAAGGAAAAGGAAGAATCTCATTAACCAAAGAACTCATATGTGATAATGCTTACTGGGTTGAAGGACTAAAACATAATCTTCTAAGTGTAGCACAGCTAATCAACACTGGTTTCAAGGTTGAATTCATGAATGGTCAAGCAAGACTGCTGGATGGAAAAGGAAAACTCATTGGATCAGGCAAACAAACAAAAGGTAACTTATTTTATCTTGATCTCAATGAATATTCATGCCTTATTGCTCAAATAGAAGAAAGTTGGCTATGGCACAAAAGGTTATGTCATGTAAATTTTGATAACATGATAAAGATAAGCAAATTCAAGAAGGTTAGAGGCATTCCTACCTTGAAGAAACCTGACACTGGTCTATGTAAGAATTGTCAGATTGGCAAAATGAGTAAAACTAGTTTCAAAAGTAAGAACTATCAGTCTAAAGAAATTTTGGAAATTGTGCATACTGATTTATGTGGACCTATTGGAATACAAAGCTATACTGGAGATAAATTCTTTATTCTTTTCGTTGATGACTATTCTAGAATGATGATTGTTATGTATTTAAGAGAAAAATCAGAGGCATTTGAAAAATTCAAATGGTACTTAGCAAGAGTAGAAAGAGAAACAGGGAAAAGATTGAAATGCTTAAGGTCAGACAGAGGTGGTGAATTCATCTCCCATGATTTTAACAACTTCTGCATTGAAAGAGGAATGAAAAGACAGGTATCAGCTCCTAGAACTCCTGAGCAGAATGGAATAGCAGAAAGAAGAAACAGATCTATTATGGATTGTGCAAGGACTCTAATGATAGAAAAGAACATTGCTATAAAGTACTGGAAGGAAGCTATCAGCACTGCAGTTCATACCTTGAACCGAGTACAACTGAAGAAAGACACATTCAAAACTCCTTATGAATTATGGTATGGTTATAAACCTAATGTAAGTTACATGAAAATATTTGGTAGCAAGTGTTATATCTTAAAGGAATCCAGAAGAAATAAATTTGATGTGAAGAGTGATGAAGGAATATTCCTAGGATATTCTAGCAAAAGCAAGGCATACAAATGTCTGAACTTATCTACTCACAAAGTCATAGAAAGTATACATGTGAAATTTGACGAGTTTGCAGAAAAGACTGAGAAAGAAAGCAAAAGGGAACCTGAGAACTACAGAAGATTCATTTACATTGAACCTGAAACATTGACAGACACAACTATCAATAAGGAAGCTATATCTACCGAGCCAAGCACAGTTACTGAGTCACAGACTGAGTCACAGGAAGAAGTTCAAACCGAGTCACAGGAAGAAATTCAGACCGAGTCTCAGCCTGAAGTTACCGAGCAAATATCTACCGAGTCCGAGCAACCTGAAGAAGAGATCCTAGAAGACAACAGCATGAATCATTCAAAAGGCAAGGAACCTATACTAGCCAAATATGTCAGAAGACATCATACACCAGATCAAATCATTGGAAACAAATCAGATGGTACTATGACAAGAAGCAAGCTAAAAGGTACATGTCTACTTACTGATTTTGAACCTAGAAATATCAAAGATGCATTAGAGAATGAAAGTTGGATTGAAGCAATGAATGAAGAATTAGAACAAATACAAAAGAACAAAACTTGGACTCTTGTACCTAGACCTAAAGATAAGAATGTAATTGGAACAAAATGGGTATTCAGAAATAAACTGAATGAAGATGGTCAAGTATCTAGAAACAAGGCTAGACTGGTATGTAAAGGTTACTCTCAAGAAGAAGGTATAGATTATGGAGAAACTTTTGCTCCTGTTGTAAGATTAGAAGGTGTAAGAACTCTACTTGCTTATGCAGCACACAAAGGATTTAAGGTATATCAGATGGACATAAAATCTGCATTTCTCAATGGAATTCTTGATGAAGAAGTCTACATTGAACAACCTGAAGGTTTTGTTGATCCAGACAAAAGGGACATGGTCTACAGGTTACACAAAGCATTATATGGTTTAAAACAAGCTCCTAGAGCATGGTATGAAAGACTCCATAACTATTTAATCCAGATTAATTTCAAAAGAGCTAATGATAACAGCAATCTGTATATCAAAGAAGGACCGAATGACAAAATTGTACTGGCAGAAATATTTGTGGATGATACTATATTTACAGGGAATGAGGATCAGTGCAAAGAATTTTCAGAACAAATGAACAGAGAATTTGAAATGTCTATGTTTGGTTTAATAAAATTCTTTGTCGGTCTTCAAATTCAGCAAAGCAAAAATGGTATATACATTACTCAATCAAAATATATTAAGGAGATACTTAAGAAGTTTGGAATGGAAGATTCAAAACCAGTTGGTACACCCATGTGTACTGGACTGAAACTTACCAAAAATGATGATTCAAAAGAAGTTGATCAGACCCTATACCGATCTATGATTGGAAAATTGCAATATGTGGTACATACTAGACCTGATATTGCCTTAGCAGTCGGTATAGTAGCTAGATTCTCAGCTAAACCTAAGGAAAATCACATGATGGCAATCAAAAGAATCTTAAGATACTTAAGAGGAACTGAAGAGTATGGTTTGTGGTATAAATTTGGAGGCAATCTAGACTTGAAAGTGTTTACTGATGCTGATTGGGCAGGAAACATTGATGACAGAAAAAGCACAAGTGGTGGAGCATTTTTTCTTGGAAAAAGACTGGTATCCTGGACTAGTAAAAAGCAGAATTGCACATCTCAATCCACAGCTGAAGCAGAATATGTTGCTGCTGCAGTAAACTGTTCAAATATTGTTTGGTTTAAACAGCTATTAGAAGGTATGAAGGTCGAAATCAAAGAACCAGTTGTTATATTTTGTGACAATACCAGTGCAATAAACATTTCTAAGAATCCAGTGATGCATTCCAAAACCAAGCACATTGCCATTAAATATCACTTTGTCAGAGAATTGGTGCAGGACAAGGAAATCAGATTAGAATATATTCATACAAAAGAACAGATTGCAGATATTTTTACCAAACCATTACCTAAGGATGCATTTATGTATCTAAGAGGTAAGTTAGGGGTTATTCCCCTATCCGAGGCTCACTAAATACAGTTTTAGTGATGCATCAACCAGAACATGATTGAAAATCAACTTGTTGATGCAGCATATTAAAGGAATCATTGCATATGAATCAGTACTTGAGGTACATTAATTTTCACCGGTAATATGTGAATTATCTTTGGCATATGTTGTCAAAGAGGGAGTGTTTGCTATGTCTTTACTATTGCTTTCAAGAAATTTATAGTCAGAAGAAAGAATTTTCAGGATACAGGAAGTTTACTGACAGAGGGAGATTTGAATCTAAACCGAGCTAACTCTTTCAAATTTCTTGTGTTATGACATATTGTGTTGCCATCAATGCCAAAGAGGGAGATTGTTGGAAACAATTGTCTGAAGGAAATTGCTACTCAATTATGTATTGTCTTTGATGTCACACTATGTCATAATCCACAGCAATCTGCTTATACCGAGCTCAGTCGGTCTGCCTGTCAGGGATATTAGTGTTTACCGAGTTCACTCGGTTGCCGAAGAAAGTTTAGTGTTTACCGAGTTCACTCGGTTGCCGAAGAAAGTCTAGTGTTTACCGAGTTCACTCGGGTGCCGAAGAAAGTCTAGTGTTTACCGAGTTCACTCGGTTGCCGAAGAAAGTCTAGTGTTTACCGAGTTCACTCAGTTGCCGAAGAAAGTTTAGTGCTTACCGAGTTCAGTCGGTCATCGAAGAAAGTTAGTATTTACTGAGTTCAGTCGGTTATCAAAGGAGAAGGATTGTTGGTGTTTACCGAGTTCCCTCGGTCTCTGGAAAATTATAAAAGATATGGTCACCGAGCACTGTCGGCCTTTGAAGGATTTTTGCAAATAGAGTTTACTTAATTTAGCCAACTGTTATTCTAATAAATGACGATTTGACTAATCCAATATCATATAAATAATAGGTCAAATGTGAAAAGTAAGAAGAATATATAGCAGAAGATTTACAGAAGAAGAAAAGGAAAGATATATGCGAATTTGTGAAGGATGTTCAGATATCCTTGAGGAGCAGCAGAGATTTATTCGATCAGAGAGGATCAGACTTATGCAGAACAGAGATCTGTAATCAGCAAGACAGTTGCATTATTATACAGGTCACTTTTTCATTGTTACCTTCTTATCATTGTAACAGTGAATTCTAAATCTCTTAACCGAGTTGGTTTAACAGCCATAATATAAATCCTCTAACAAGGTGACAATTCCATTGAATTGTTTTCAAGACCTCTTACCAGGCCACTCCTAGCAGGGTGTTTTAAATCCTCTAACAAGGTCACACCTAACAGTGTGTTTTGTAACCTTTTACCGGGTTGGCTTCTAACCGGGCATCACTTCAGAAAAGTGAAAATCAGTATCTAGATACATTGGTGGTTTTTCCCATATTCAGTTTCCACGTTAAAACTTGTGTCTCTTGTGTTCTTAATTGCTTTCTCAATCATTTACATGCACTGATAAATATCTAAAGATATTATTGCTAATACTTTCTGCATCTTCAAAGTTACTGCAATCTTCTTACCGAGTACTAAAACAGACAACATTGTTAAGATATCTTAAAGGATCTGCAAAGAATTAATTGTCAAAGTTTTTATGGTTGACTGATTCACCCCCCCCCCTCTCAGTCACTTCATCCATATTCCATCAGTATCATCTAGGTATTGTGCACAGAAATCATCAAAGTCTCTTTCAAAATCAAAATCATATGGATCACCATCATGATCTCTCCAATGTGACATCCCATTTCCAGTAAGCATGAGCACATGATGTGGAGGACTCTTAGGAATAGAGGTGTCATAGGTATCATTACATTGTCCATCATCATAGTCATCATAGTCTTCAAAGATGGGTGTGTCACTCTTCGTGGAAGAGGTATCAAAAGGGTTATCACATTGCTCATTATGGTATGTCTTGAGAAGAGAAGTAAGACTCTTGGGAGAATTAGAAGAGGAATGAGATTGTAGAGAAGAGTAAGGTGAAGACCTAGCAGAGGAAGAGGATGTGGATGATGAGGAATGATGAGAAGACTTAGAATATGAAAGATGTTTGGAAGAAGAAGCTCGTGACATGACCATGCATATGATCCTATCAAAGGCGTATGATTAAATTAATTTTTCCTTTATTTTCATCATAAATTTATCACTCATGGGCTTTTTGGAATAATACTCTTTGTATTGAGCAATGAGTTCGAGATCATCCATTTTCAAGAGAGGTTCCATAACAAGATAGCTAAAATTTATGGTTCTGGAAAAGGAGGATTCAAGCATGGAAGTAACAGAAGAGATGAATAGAAGAAAGAATAGATAATAAGAGGAAAAGAATCAAGAAGACGTGAAGAGTTTAGGAAGAAGAGAAAGGATGGAAATGGGAGACTAGGAAGACATGGGAGATGTGGAAGAAAGAAGACCAAGAATCATTTTGTGCAACTTGATACCATTTAAGTTTAATTGGATGTTGAGCAACATGTCATAGCACCTAAGATTTGACCTAGACCGACCAAGGATGACTAGAAATGACAAGAATCAGTTCGCTATTTTGACAGAATTTGGGAATAGGCTGTAAAAATTGGATTTCTGACAAATTTGACCAATCTTTGACAACTTCAACTTTGGCTTTGATACGAGTTTTGAAATTTTAGGATGAATTTTGACACCAGAAAGGATTTTTGCTTCAGATTTGGAAATTTTTAGTTTTTCAGTATCAGTTTGTTTGCAAATTTTTCTGTCCAATTTTTGAAGATCTGTGTAAAAGTTTCTCAAGTAACCAAGAAGATATCAAGCATGCAAAATAGCAAGCAAGGGAAGCAAGTAGTCATTTGAAAACAATGAACAAGGGAAAAAGAAACCTTGTGCATGAACAAGAAATAGTGACTTATTGTGCTAATCCCTAGAAGTGCTAATTATGTATGTTCCAAAAAGTTTTTCAATAACACACATATTCCTAGAAAAATAAAAAAAAAATTGGCCTCACTAGGGTTTGTAGTAATGGTCTGACTCTGCAACTTTTGTGATCTCAAGAGGGAAAATTCCAATCTAGGCACACTAGGGTTTTGACACAGTCTGAGAAATTAATCAATCAGGAGCTGTTAGGGAGATCTGACAGCCCAACAAGAGACCACACCTGTGAAGATTTCCTCCACAAGGACATTTATATAGTAGCTGCTACTACCACAAAGAAAATGGCTATTACCGCTTGAGGTTTCATCCACATGGTTAACCCAATTAAGGGAATGTCCACTATGGTTAACCCTCTCTAAAGGTAACTCACAAAAGATACCATAGGGGGACTAGATCAGATTCAAGGATCTGGGTTTCTAGTACTATCCAAAAAGGAAGTAGAGCATAATCCCCTAACCTCTTCACTTCACCAAGACAAAGTAGATAGATTAATCTGACACACTAAGACCAAGATTATCTCACAAAGATCTATGACATCAACCGCTTATGATCTATCAACCTCTCTAGAAAGAGAATGTATCAATCAAAAGTTGAAGACACACAAATCTAGTAGAACGTGAGACTTTCTCAGTACCTTCCCTACCTACAAGGGGATCCTTCATCAAGAGGAGCTTCGCATGAATAAACAAGAGAAAGAAGCTCAAAATCTCAAGATCATCCACAAATAGTGTTCATAGGGCCTATTTACTATGTGTAACAGATATGCAAAAAGAAAATCTATGTTCATTTTATAGCCCAAAAATTGAAGTCTGATTTATGAAAGTAGGAAAGGCACTCAAGCTAGACATGCAAGATATTCATTTTATGTCCAAATTGAAATGTTTTCAGATGTAGTAGAATACCTAAATTCCCTTGCAACATGCTTAGTAGATTTTACCTAATTTTTAGCTTTGTTAAGCAATCCCGCGCAAGCAAGCCACAAACTCTCCGACAAGAAAACAAGCAAACAAGATATGCAACATATATTCAACTTATGAAAACCCTAGGGTTAGATCTGAAAGTCAATTATTAGGAGCAATAATAACCAGCAACTAATCCAAATGAAAACTCATATCATTCATTGAACTTGTTGGCATTAAGCAGAATTGCCACTAGTGACAACACTTATTTGCATTCTGAGTGCAAACTGAGCAGAACAGTGCAAACTGAGCAGAATAGTGCAAATCAAGCAGAATAGTGCAAACCGAGCAGAACAGTGCAAACTGAGCAGAACAGTGCAAACTGAGCAGAACAGTGCAAACCGAGCAGAATAGTGCAAACTAAGTAGAACAGTGCAAACCGAGCAGAACAGTGCAAACTGAGCAGAACAGTGCAAACCGAGCAGAATAGTGCAAACCGAGCAGGACAGTGCAAACCGAGCAAGACAGTGCAAACCGATCAAGATAATGCAAACCGAGCAGGACAGTGTAAACCGAGTAACATTATGTCTACCGAGTCACCAGTATTTACCGAGTTCAAAACCTACCGAGTGGTTAGTATGAACCATGCCTTCACTTCTATTGAGTGCATGATGATGCCGAGTAATGCAGTGGACGTCGAGTATCAGAAAGTCACCGAGTTAGTCTGCAGGAACCGTGTAACCATACTTGGGCCGACTTAGTGGCACTTATGTTTATTTGTCAAGCCGACTTTGTAATTGTAATTAATTGTTTAGACTTGTATATAAACAATGTTGTAAAAATGTCAAGATGTAATTATATGAGTATGTATGTGAATAAAAAGGAAAGGCAGAAATAAGCGAATTACAAAGGGCTACAACAGTATAGGGAACAGCAAAGACAAATTCATCACAGAAGGTGATCAGTACATTCAGTGAATCTCAATCAGCAATCCAGTTGCAAAGCAAGAGATCTACTGTTTCATCCTAACAGGTGAATCAGTAGTAAAATCCTTTAACGAGGTAGACTTAACAGTCTGTTGTAAAATCTCTTTACTAAGTGCATACTTCATTGTATGTTTGTAAATCTTTTAACAAGGTGGATTTAGCAATCCTTATTGCTCCTAACAGAGCAGATCATCAGAAGTGATCAAATTGTAAGCCTTAACCGGCCAACTTTATTCTGCAGTACTAAAGCTTTGCGGGTTTCATCCCCACCCCAGTTTTACTTTCTTTTTGGAAGGTTTCTGGGTAACCAAATCTATGTGTCATTGTTGTGAATGCTTTTAAGTTTCATGCTTTCTATATGCATAAAGAAAAAGTGAACTATATGTTAATACATCTGTAATTGTAAGAAAATTCAAAGTTACTGATTCACCCCTCCCCTCTCAGTAACTCGGTTAATCCCTAAATATTTCCAACATGAACTATGTGAAAAATAAGTGCATACCCATCACAAAATTTTATTTTTTTGTTGCATTTGACCTAGTCAACAAGAACTGATTTTTTTGATATGATTTCGCCCACAAAAATAGAAATACAAAATAGAGACCCATACTAAAAAATAGAGAGCTTTCCAAAAATGTAAAATTTTTAGAAAAATCTCTTCATTTGTGCCCTAAAGACCCATTTTACCAAAATAGACTAGTTTTTATAAATTGACTATTTGAGTTATTATATTGCATCCAAATTTTTTAAAAAAAGAATGGACCCTCAGTAGAATTTAAAGAGATTTCTAAAAATGTAAATTTTTTTGAAAAATATGTTGATTTGCGTCAGAAATTAATTTTTTCCAGAAAATCAAGAAAAAATTATTAAAAATTCAAAACATCTCAGAAAATTTTGAATTTTTTATTTAAGCTTCCTTGATATGTCTCCAACCTACAAAAACAATTTTAGACCAAAAATCCAAGTTGTTTGGGAGATAAAATTAAATCTTTGAAACTTTAGGGTTTTAGCTCCAAAAAAAAAAAATCAAAACCAGCATGTAAAGGTGGGTTGCCCCACAGTGGGCGCCAAAAATGTGTGTGTAAATTTTGTACCTAGCTGTAGACACAACACTTCAGTAAAACATTAGAGGTTAGCAAAAATCAAAATATGCAAATAAGAACAATATAGCTAACCAAGCGATTTACTGCCTTCTAGTAGGTGTGAGTATGATATTCTTAGATTAGACCGAGATCAGTGACAATGCAACACCTAAACGAAGGATTTAAATGATGAAAGCAATTAAATATGAATGCAAATTAATCTATTTTTTTTAATTTTTGATGCAATAAGATGAGAAAAACTGATAATAAATTAATCTAAATGGATTGAAATAATCTGCAAATTAAGCTAACAATGATATGAAATATGAAACTAGAATGAATTGAAAACAAGATTGATCTCACAAAATGCTGATTCACAAGAAGCTTGATGATTCCTTTGATGTCGATTCACCAGAGTAAGTGTGCAAATTCTGTGGATGATTTGTAAAGAGCTGAGCCTTGATTTTATAGAAATCCAGGGCTTGAGGGTGCATGGAAAAAGTCATAAATCACTCTTGATGAAATCAGGTTGATTTTTGAGTTAACAAGAAATTAGAAATAGATAACTCATAAAAACATACAAAATCATGCAAGAACAAATTTTTAACTCAAATAAGAAGTTTAGATCAACTTTGATCTCAAAATAGATGTTGAGTTTTGAAAAGATAACAACTTGAATTGATTTTCTGATTTAAAGTTTAACTGCTCTTTGAATATGCACAAATAATCATGAATTAATTAAATAAATAAAGTGATTTATCTTCAACTTAACTAATTTTAAATTTAAAAATAACTGATTTGTGGGTTAATCAATTATGTTAATCAAACTTTTATTCAAAACTATATTATTAAATATTGACAACTTGGATTTAATCAATTATTCGTAGGAGATTTGATTTATTGTCAAAATTAAATAATATAATTAGGAATAAATAGAATTAAATCTAATTAAATAATTAAGTGGTAGAATTAAATTAATTAATTAAATATTCATCATATCAATTAATCAACTTTAGGATAAATGAGATTCATCGCCAAATAATAATTAAATTAAACATAATTAGAATAAATAGGAATATTCCCCAATGCAGAATTTATGATAAAATCAATTAGGATTTTGATAATGTGCAGATGTGCCTTGGATTAGGCCTTCGATGTCGATTTCATTCAAATTGAAGATGTAGGAGGTTAATGAACCTATAGCCCATTTTTGGGGTATTATAGTAGCAAGCCAATGCTGACTGTATGTTTGTCATTGATGAAAACATATGGTAAGTAGCATACGTGAAAGACTTGTTACAAGTAGTAGTTGTCATTGTACCAAAAGATCGACCTGTTAATGCCTGATACAACCACTAGACTTATAGAAGACATAGGAGGCTGTTAAACCATGTCACAAATCCCAAGGGGAGTGCTAACCATTTTGCCAACAATCTCCCCCTCAGTGTTACCCGAGGAGATTTGAACCCGTGACCAAGCTCTGATACCACTTGTTACAAGTAGTTGTCGTTGCACCAAAAGATCGACTTGTTAATGACTGACACAGCCACTAGACTTATAGAAGACACAAGAGGTTGTTAAACCATGTCATGAATCTCGAGGGGAGTGCTGACCATTTTGCCAACAAGACTTATGCAGTAAGCTTTCAATATATTTAGCATGGACATGTTATCAACATGATATCATGGACGTAGAGGTTAACTATTAGTACAGACAATTATATAGCAGCTTGTGTCAACAGTCTTCCTGACAGAGTTACAGGCAGTGTTCTATGAATAATTGTCCGTACAATTATCATGGAGCCTTGCGCATTTGGATATGTGATGGAGACATGTTAGTGATGTTACATTCATTGACGTAGAGTCTGATGATTAGTAGAAGTGAAGTTATGTAGTCGCTATTCACCAATAGTAGTTTCTTTTGTTTATCTAGAAGAGCCGATAGAGATTATATTGGTTTAGGAGTTGCACCATCATTTCGGTATGTGCCCTTGGATTAGTGGTTGGAGAAGAGTTATTAATGTTTGGTTAAGAGCGCATGATTTAATTTTGCTTGAGGAGAAAGTTTTAGTTACTTTGGTAGAGTCGATAGTGTGTAGCGTGCGTCTATATTTATTATTATTGGACAGGTCCCAAAATGTGTTGTGTGCTTACTAGAGTTGTGTTGGAGTATGTTATGGTTTCTCTAATATGATTTTAAGGTGGTTCCAATAGGTTGACTTTACTGTATCATTTAGAGGAAAGATATTTATATGCAGTCATTGTGATTACCAAGGTATGGTTCAGATTTGATTGTGAAGAGAAGAGCAGAGTGTGTGAAGTGTTGATCCATCAGTAGAAGGTCTATGTGACCAAGCAAAGTGTTTGTGCTATACATTGGAACTGATCTAGATAGTAGGTCAAAGTGCAATTCACCAAGATCTAGATATAGTGTGTATCTATTATTCAGAAGGTTTTAGCCTTCACTCATTTGAGCAGTGTGCTCTCAGACAGTGCATCCTCACGTCTAATAGGGTTAATTGTAAAAGACTCCTAACAGGGTCTAACCCTTGACCAGGTCATTGTACTAAATACATTGTAAAGAAACTCCTAATAGGGTTAAGGATCTTCTAACAAGGATCATAATACACTAGTGTAGATTATTATTGGGTGTCGATTCCCACTAGGGTTTTTACCTATTTGGGTTTCCCCGTAACCAAAATACTGGTGTTGTGTTCAAGTGTTCTTTCATTGTGTTTATTCTTATGTTTAAGTATACTTAATTGGATAAAGAATTGAAACTTGTAGATAACTGATTCACACCCCCCCCTCTCAATTATCTCTTGGGACTATTCCTAATAGTTATAACACACACCCAAAATGCCAACATACTACATACACCAAGGTTTTGTGTGTTAGGATTAGAAGACAAAAAATTTAACAGTTACATGCAAATATGATCAATAATGTAAAGGAATAAATCACACATCAGTAGAACAAGAAGACACAAAGATTTAACGTTGTTTACCCAATCTTGGGCTACGTCCACCAAACAGAGAGTCTAGTCTTATTATCCAGTAACTCCTTCCTTTTACAATATGTAATCCTTTGCAACTCAATATCATTGCAAGAAGCTATGAAATTATCACATATAGAGAAAACCCTAACCCTAAGCCATTAATTATAACAAGACTTATATCGGTTAACAAGTTAACCCTAGACAATACTTGATGAGTCAACCTAGGGAAAAGATTCACAAGTCAACCTAGGGAAATGCTTAACATGGCAACTCAAAAATGCTTCATGAGTTAACCCCAAATTTATTTTTTCAGGCTATTTCCCTGAACCCCATAATAGATGAAAAGTGTATAGTAAGTTTTCTTGATCAGTCACCACAAACCAACACTATGTATGCAACAAACTAAAATGTATGCATGTCATACTATAAACTTTAGCCATTTTCATACCTGCATCCCTCACACCGTACCTATACAATATCCATTGGTTTGGAATGTTCATGCACAAGACAAAGTTCCTTAGGTTTAAATTAAAAATTATTTTTATTATTAGCCTCAATTGTTGATTGTTGGACAATCCCTTAAAAAATTGAATAATAAAAATATTATCAGTACATATTAATTATTATTGAATACATATATTTATAGTTATTAAATTATTTTTTATATATTATATATATGTTACATATTTAACATAAATTAATCAACTTTATCTTAACATATCTTACTATAATTAACTATAACAATAATTATTAGAATAATAGTGTCCCAATCAACTGAGAGGTGGGGGTGAATCAGTTGATTCCAATAAAGAATACTTTAACTTTAACTTCTAACTTATTGCTTAAAACACTTAAATAAAAAAGTGAATGCAACAATAACACACATACACATAAACACCAATATTTGTTCTCAAGGAAAAACCTGTTAAGGGAAAACCCCGATGGAGATGGTACCCACAAATATCTGCACTATAGGTATAATAACCCTGTTAAGGGTTCTGACCTTGTTAGGAGCCAAGTATTGCAATAGGCAGGTCCTAGTTAAAGGATAGACCCTGTTAGGAGTCCAGTCCTATTAAAGGCAATTACCCTATTAGGGGTGTACAATACATCAACCTGATCAAGATATTTGAGAGTTAAAGCCACCCTCAGGTTGTCCAAACCTTGCAACTTCAAGTCTGAGATAATTCTATTCTGAAACTACTTCCATCCTTCAATCACTACCAAGAAAGATCCACCTTGTGCCTTAGTGCACAACTACTATTCTTCAAAAAATATCCAATGTAGCCTTAAGCTCACATTCACCTTTGTGTCTCGCATATACAATTCTACACTTATTTTTTAAGGATTTCAATCGTTATATATAAATTATAATAATTAAATCTAGGTCGGCATTCATAGGATAAATCCTATTTACAAAATAAAAATGGACCCATGTGAAGATGCACATGACACCTCTTACAATTTTAGAACATAGTAGTTACATCAATTAATCATTTAGATCCATTTATTAAGATTTCACATCACATTACTTGAAACGTGTTCCAAGTCGACCTCCAAATAGGTCTTCGACAATGCACAGGCCATATATGACATCACCTATATGATCATGAATCCATATGATCGCAATAAGATCTAAATATAGTGTCCAACATGAACCTATATTCACATATCATAACTTAGACAACCATGAGTGCTATCCACAAATTTCTACAATCAACTCTATGAAAACATAGTTTCTATCTCCTGAGAAACAATTACTAGTAAACTAGTCATAACTCTTTCCAATAAACTCATAGGAGTGTGAGATCATAGATGGTGACCCAAGACATCATAAGGAGTCTTCTTCTAAGTGCGCACATGCTGATTCACTATACTATGGCCATAAAATTCTTTGCAACCTCTTCTGTAGGCTCCTAAATAACTAGTCAATAACATATGTTGCCATCAATGACAAACTCTATCATGAATGCAACACAAAACCAATGTAGCATGCCTCTATCATTACTGTGATACTCCCCCATAGGAATACCATCAACATTCATGATAAAAATCTCCCCCTTTGGCATTGATGACAACATAGATGAAAAATATCTAGGTTCCATAAATACAAAAACATGCCTATATTGTATCTACATCAGTTATCTTTTCATATCCTCTTCATAAATAATCAAATCCTCTGAAGCAAGATCCTTTCATATTATTTTTCATGTGTTATTCTCTCCCCCATTGACATCAATGTCAAATGTGTTATTGAGTTTCCAAGAGTTCTCAGTAACTTAGCTCAAATACATATACTCCCCCATAGGAGAAGCATCAAGCATATAGTCCAGAGAATGAAATAGTACTATAATATTTCTAGACTAATGCAATTCCTGCATCAATTATTCAAGGGTAGGATGGGTCATGACCCCTAGCACACCTCTTAGATACTCAAATGTATCCTTAGGAAGAGGTTTTGTGAAAATGTCTGCTATTTTCTCCTTTGTACTCACATATTCTAACTTTACTTCTTTCTCTTCTACTTTATCTCTCAAGAAATAATACTTTAATGCTATATGTTTTGCCTTTGAATGCATAATAGGGTTCTTTAACATATTCACCATGCTAGTATTGTCACAATGGATAGTAACTAAATGTTTTAGACATACTGCAATGTATTTCAACATTTTCTTCATCCATATGATCTGTGTACAATTGATTGATGTTGCAACATATTCTGATTCTATTGTAGACTGAGCAATGCAATCTTGTTTCTTGCTAAGACAAGAAACCAATCTTTTACCAAGGAAGAATTATCGTCCACTAGTATTTTTTTTGTCATCTACATTCCCTTCCCAATCAACATCAGTGAAAGCATGAAATGTAAAGTCCTACGATCTATCATACCATAGACCAAACTCAACTGCGCCCTTTAGATATATGAATATCATTTTTATTTCCATAAAATGATATTCTTTAGGATCTTCTTGAAATCTTGCAAAAATTCCAAAAACATTAGAAATATCAGGTATAGTATGTGTTAGATACTGAAGACCCCCAATCACTGATCTATACCTTGTCTAAGGTACATTCTTTACTTCAACTTCCAGAGATAACTTGGTTCTAGCTACCATAGGGGTTCCAACAGGTTTACTGTCATCCATGCAAAACTTTTTCAATAGTTCTTTAATATATTTGGTCTGAGATATGAATATCCCTTCTTTACTTTGACTGATCTGCAATCCAAGGAAGAATTTCATCTCCCCAATCATAGACATTTCAAATTCACCTTTCATCTCATCTGCAAACTTGTTTCTCATTTCATCATTTCCTCCAAAGATAATATCATCAACAAAGACTTCAACAATCAAGATAATTTTTTCAGTGATTCTTAAGTATAAATTGTTGTCATCATTGCCTTTCTTGATTCCCAGCTGAATCATATACTTATCTAATCTTGCATACCAAGATCTTGGAGCTTGTTTCAATCCATACAGTGCCTTCTTTAAACTGCAAACTAGATCTTCATTCCTTGATAAAGGAAATCCACCAGGTTTTTCAATGTATACTTCTTCTTCCAAGTCTCCATTGAGGAAAGCTGATTTCACATCATCTGATATACTTTGAAATCCATATGAGCAACATAAGCTAGGAATAATTTGACTGCCTCAATTCTAGCAACAGGTGCGCAAGTTTCTTCAAAATCAATTCCTTCTTGTTGTGAATATCATTTACATACCAATATTGCTTTGTTTCTAACAACAATTCCTTCTTCATTCATCTTGTTTTCATATACCCACTTGGTGCCAATTACATTTTTGTCTTTAGGCCTTGGAACCAATTCCCAAGTATTGTTTTATGTATTTTCTCTAGTTCTTCCTTCATGTATTTGATCCAAGATTCATATATGCATGTCTCATCTTTGGACTGTGGTTCTACTTGAGAGATCAAGTAGATGGAATTTGTAGATTGTGACCTATGTTATCTGTTTTGCAATCTTTTTCTAGTTCCTTTACTACTGTCACCAATGATCTAATCCTTAGGATGATTTCTGAGAACATTATGGGTGTGGTTTGTTTCCTTAACTCCACTCTTATGCCATTGTCAATTTCCAAAACATCTTGTGATGCTTTATTCCTTTCATTCTCATTTTCTTTTTTCTACATATTGACCTAATTTGTATTCATGTTTTCAAAAGAAATCTTATAGGGGTTAGAGCCACAATAGTTTCTCTAACTTGAAACTTTTCATCTACTCTCACATTAGCACTTTCAATCAGCTTCCTAGTTCTCAGATTGTAGCATCTATATGCTTTACTTCTAGTAGAGTACCCAAGGAATAATCCTTCATCATTTGTAGCATCTAATTTTCCTATACATTCATCTCTTTTAATGTAGCATTTACTTCCAAAAATTCTAAAATAACTAACAGTGGTGTCTTACCATATCATAACTCAAATGGTGTCTTGCATGTGCCTTCTTTGATTTGTACTCTATTCATTGTATATACAATTGTATTAACTGCTTCTCTCTAATGCATATGTGGGACGTTTCCTTCTATCAACATGGTTCTTGCAACATCAAGAATGATTCCATTTCTTCTTTCAGCAACCCCATTTTGTTGTGGAGTCCTAGGTGATGAAGTCTTCCTGTAACGTCCCCACTAGGGAAACCATAAGGAATTAGGTCTTTGACCCAAAATGACAACTAATTTTTTTTTCTTCTAACATTCTAAAATTTCATTATTAACATTCACAAGTACATTCCTGAAGGTTCCCTTAATGAATTCATTTACCATTATCAAGCATTGCATTTCTTTACTTAATCAAATGAATTCTATTTCCTTTTCAACTTTAATTTACATCAAGACATTGCTTTCATTCTACATCAAAACCAATTGCATTAATAAATTAATTGAATTCATCTTCTTTAGAAAAATAACACATCATTTACTCTTAGAAATGAATCAGAAGCACATCATTTACTAAATACATTTTTCCTTTCCTCTTTCATTTGTTTACTCCTTAACCCTATCTATGCAATACTCAATTGCATTAACAATACATAAATAAGCTTTCCATTAAAAGTCCTTACTTTCCATTTCTCTTTAAAATCAAAATAGAAAGAGTGTAAATTACTTAACCATCTATTTCTAACCAACATAAACCATTCACTAAATCATTTTTTCCCCACAAGTTTAACTTCCACAAATTATCTTCTATAACCTTGTATAAATCTAGTTAAGAATTGAGATTAAAACCTAGTTAAATAACCTTACATCATACACATTGAAATTAAACATTTAAGAGCACTAGAAGAAATTACATATCATTCCTACATTCAACAACATATATATTTCCTTTCCCTTATTATTTCACCTAGAATTACCCTTTAACCCTTAGCATATCTTTTCACTATTCCACATATCAAAACAAGTTTCCTTTAAGAAGTTTGCATCTATCACATTGCAAATACTTACATAGAATATTTACTTTTAACTTCATTTAAACTCACAAGAGAGATAGGGTAGGGAAGTTACTTAATTATAATCCATAACTGATTAACCAATATTCAATCCCCTTTTGAGATTCCTAATACTACCCTTCCCATATACATAACTTCTTTCTTACAATTTCTATTTACAAACATAATTACAGTTACGGCACATGGCCCAAAGTCATATAGAAATATAATTACATCAATTTTCCCAAGGCTTACAATAAATATTTACATTTTGATTTAAAAAGATAGAGATACATGATACAAGAACAAAAACTTCACCACTGAACAACTCAGAATCCAAGCCACAACACAAACCACGAACAATACCTCAAAAGAGATTTGCTACCCAACCATGTGAAACTAGTAAAGTTCCACTCCTCGTGCTAGGAGATAGAACCAAGGTAATCTCAAGACCTTAAGGTAATATAAGTCTCAAATACTAATAAATCCAAGACTCAAAAGAACAAGAATAAAGAACATAAAATATCATCATACTATAACACCGAGGTCAAGGTTCTAGGAGATCACCTAAGTGAGTGTCATCACACAACCTGTATATTGGGATCCACCCTGGAAACTATGTAACCCCAGTCCCCCCTTTATGAATAGGGATCCACCCTGGCAGTTAACCTTGGTCCCGGTACTCCAATCAAGTCTGTGTGGCCTTTATTATATTTTGAATCCCCCCTTCCCAGGTTAATTTTTAAGGTTATCACTTTTTACAAACCCACCCATAGGATCACCTGGAAACCACTTTAAGGTTCCAAAACCTATGGTGAGCCACTCACCTAAGTTTCCTAGTCCCTTACCCCATCACAAGCCAAAGATATAAAATAACACTTCCATGTCCTAATTCATAGGTTTAGGAAACTCCCCTGCGAACTCAAACCCTTAGAGTGAGTCCTAACCTTAGCCATATACATAAAATGAACCATTGGAAGGATTTATATCACAAGACACCTCATAAACATAGCATAAAACTCTCCACATGTAAAAATACAACTTTCCATGCCCAATTTATAGGTCTAGGGAACCCTCTCATGCACACAGGCCACCGAGATGAGTCCTAGCCTCATAAAAATGAACTCAAATATATGCCAAGTACAAAAACATTATAAGTACACCATATAACCTCAAAAAATTAAGTAGTGAACATAAATAGGTGATAAAAACTTCCACATGCATTAAAACAACATCCCATCTATGGAAACCTCTTGTGCCTGAAATTTGGCTAAGTCTGAGATTTTCAGAAATCTCCAAAATATAGAATCTGCATCTTAATTCCTATGAAGCTGAAACCTATCTCAAACATCTTGGAAGATATTTATACAAATATAACTTAGAGTATAAGAAATTAATTTCTTATACCTAAATTTTGTATTTGTATAAATCCTGCCACCATAATGAGTTATGGCCTCATAAAATGAACTTAAGTGCAAGAAAATTACTGAAAAAATATAAGTAAAACATAATAAAATCAACAAAACAAGTGAAGGAAAAACATAGGTCATACAACTTGCAACCCAATCATAAGGAATGAGTTATAGAGGTTCTAAACACAAATTTTGCAAATTTTGAACCCTTGAAACCCGAAAAACCCCATACGATAATACATAACTACCCATATGACATTCCAATGAGGGTCATACAACACTTGACCAAGTTTTGTATGGGTAAGTGTATAATGTCATATGACACTACAGGATACATTTTCAAAATTTAATTCAAAATCACCCGACAAGGCCAAAAATGACTTTTTAAGGCATGGAGAGTGCCTGGGAAATGTTCCTTGAGGTCAACCTATTGCAGATACCTTAGTACCACATCCATGAAACATCCTCAACACTACCTAAGACTTAGACAAAATAAAACAAACATAAAACAATAATTCACAAAGAAGCCTACAAGAGAAATAGAGAAGGAAAAAGGATTGCATCTCATTCCTAAACCATCCCAACCCTTCCTATTTCTTTCTAAACTTCCCTATTTCACAAAATAACATTGAAACACACCCTTTCATATGATCACAAGAATTCCTAACTTCCCAAGAAGATTTCATAATACCAAAAAACCATAAAAACATACATATTCTACTTCCCAGAAAATACATAGAAATACACAAAAGATAAAACATTCACATTTTCTTTTTAATTAACATTAAGACATTGCATATAAATCCAATAACATATCATTTATGTAAATAAACATACACAAATGAGAATTGGAGAATTCATCCCAGTATAGACACTACTTGGGGTCCTGCGGAGAAATTCTCTTCTCTTGACTGGAGTCTCCTTGTAGACCTTCATGCCTTGAGTAGATAGCCTCCTAAAAATATTCCTTTGCAATCAAACTCCAATAAATCCACACACACTAGTCATCACCAAACATAGACTCTTACACTCACAAAAACTTCAAATAAATCTATGGAAAAATACTTGCAGACAATTCCCAAAAATCTTCCATAAATTCTCCTCCCCAAAACCACACAAAATTGCAAATATTTATCCTCCAACTATGTGGTTGGAGGAGTTTCTTTACAGGAAGCAATTTCTCCAATTTCCATAGTTGGTTGAAAGATCAACAAATCATTCCCATAAAAGAATTAATCAAAGTTTTAATAAATTTAACTAAAATAAAATTAAAAAAAAAAACCATAACAAGGAAGTCAAACAATTATCTTTCAAGGAAAACACATAGCACACATGGAAACCAACTAGCCTAACTTCTAGGAGGTCTCGAGTTCAACTCCCTCCTAGATAGCTAGTTTTACTACAAAGAGCATTTTACTTTTATTACTATTATTTTTACTTCTATTTAATACATTTTATTAAATACACTTTATTTAATTATTATAAAGAACATACTATTTACACAATCAATAAAAATATACAAATATTATTATTTATATAAGCATGGGTATATGTGTGTGCACCCACATATACGCATACCTATATAACATACAATAAATTATAACATAGGTATAAAATAAATAATATAGAGATATAAGGACAATTCTAACTCACAACATAAATCTAAGAACAACATTGAAACATAAATCACAAGACCACATCACATACTACATTCAAATCTCCCAACTAGGGTAACCTCCTAAGCAAAAATCTAAGTCAATGGGTAACCTTGATAGTAATCTTTGTAATATCTCCACACAACAACAGTTCAAGGATTTTGAAGGCATGCTTAGACCTGTGTAGGCAAGTGGAGTTGATGCATGGTACCTACATCCTACAACATCAATTGACATGCATACATGCATATATATAAATAGACAGTGGTGAACAAGGAGGGAGAGTGTGACATCGTGTGGACCTCCTATAGGAGTAACTACAACTAACTCACCTCATCCTACACTCACATCAGATAGTGACATCAATAAAGCATAATTGGATTAGTGTGGTTAGTACCATAATAATCTCTTTTCCATATTATATAACAAGAATGCATCATAACATAATCATGTAAATGTAAATCATCAATTGAATTTCACAACCTAGTTAAACCATTAGGAATGAACTCATAATGTCTCATTATCACATCAAGATAAACAAATCATACAATCCTTAATACAGAAAACCATCTCTAATCTCGAGTATAACAAGTAACATTATTAGATTAAGTAACACATCTAACCTCTTTAAGTGGTTATATTTAATTAACCTAAGATAATATTAAATATTAATAATGAGCATCTCACATAGAAGAATATAAGTGTATCAGGTGATCCTTATAGCATTAAGGTCCTAAACTATCACTGACACACAATAAGATGTATAGGAACATACCTATGCAATATTATTATTTCCCACATTAAAATATGAAGTTATGGTGAGTTGTAAGAGGTTCGGTTTAAGAAACCATCAAGAAGGATCATTCTCACATATAGCTCTTCCTAATGTCTAGTGAGCATAACTAGGACTTGATAGGGTTGAAGGGGCATTACACTGCCTCTCAATAACATGTTCTTCAAAAAAGGTATTGAATTCATGTGAAGTGAATTCTCTACCTCTGTTTGATCTTAAATATTTTATCTTCAAACCTATTTCATTTTCACCTTTTGCCTTATAGAACTTGAAAGTCTCAAATGCTTCTGATTTTTCTCTAAGAAATCATACCCACATCATTCTAGAGTAGTCATTAGTGAATATAATAAAATACCTATCTCCGACTTATGATATGGTATGAGTAGGTCCACAATGATCCGTACACATCAGTTCCAACTTTCCATTTATTGAGTATCCTTATCTTGTAAAACTGCTTCTTGTCTTCTTTCCCAAGACACACTCCCTGCATGTAGTGTTGGATGGTTTCAAAATATTAGGTAGATCTTTGATAGCATTATTGTTAGATTCTTTTACCATGTTTTCAAAGTTTATATGATAAAACCTTCTATGCCATAACCAACTATCATTAGTTTTTGCAACAAAACAACTGACCTCAGTAGAGTTTAACTGGAATATATTACCTCTAGTCTTAAAACTAGATGGGATCAATTCTCTATTATATCCTCTGATTGAGCAATGACCATCCTTGAATTCTATATGATAGCCCTTATCCACAAGCTATCTAGCACTTAACAAGTTATGTTTTAAGCCATCCACAAATAGTACATCATCATTATTAGTTTTTCCATCCAAATTAATTGATCCTTTACCAACAATCATTATAGGGGTATTGTCACCAAATCTTACAACACCACCATCAAAATTCTTTAGCTAAATGAATTTATCTTTGTCACTAGTCATATAATGTGAACATCCACTATCAATTATTCAATCTATTTTATTATCAACATGAGAGACTAAGGATTTTTCTTCATAGATAGGATCCTCTTCTTTGATAGTAACAAAACCCAATACATCATTGAATTTATCATCTAAATCTTTAGATCCATCACTAGCATAGTAGCATTCCTTATCATTCTTGTATTTACCATATTTAGGCCTATGCTTAGGTACTCTAGTTGGACATCTAGAAACAAAATAACCAACCTTATTGCAATTAAAACATTTCAAAGGTATTTTTCCTTCAAATTTACCTTTGCCTTTCATTTCTCTCTTTGCAACCAGGGCCATGATCTTTTCATCCACTTGATTATCTAATCTTTGAATCTCTTCCCATTCTTCAACTTATTCTCCAAGATCTTCATTGTGCTCACTTTCTCTACTAGATCCAGCTTCAACAGATCTAGTTCTATGAATAGTTTCTATAAATGTTGTCTCCACCTTAGGTAGTGTATCCTTTAACTCTATAGGTTAAAAGGTAGCTATCTTGGCTACTAACATCTCTTTGGTGAAATCTTTGTACTGTGGTATGGTCTCTTCCAAAGCTAGAAATTTGGCTAGTTTTTAAGGAGTTACAGACCTCAACATATTTTCTATGACTTCATCTTTGGTACAAGTAGCTCCATTATTTATGATTCCAATCACATGTTCATATACTCTCTAAATATACATTATTATTCTTTCATCATCCTTCATTAGTATTGTCTCCATCTTTGTTCTCCAATTCTACAATTTTTCTCTCTTAGTGTATTCATCACCTTCATTGAGTGTGAATAGAGGTAAAATGGCATCACACCTATTCAAATGTTGTATGTTGTGTGAATGTATGGGGGAAATATGAGATCCACTCCTAAATCCAAATTCCCAAAGGAGAGATCCAATTCGATCAAACAAAAGGTTAATGCATAATTGAATCAATCTATGGACAATATGAAAGAGAGAGAAAAACCCTATATTTCCCTATGGTAGAATTGACGTGTTTAGAATTTGAAATGATTGAAATGCATGTACTAACCTCAAATTAGGGTAGATCTAGAAAATGCCAATTTTTTTATGTCTGTGTACTTTCAAGCAAATCTGTAACCTATTTTAGACTGGAAATGCCGAGACAGAGAAAACTCAGAAATCTTTTGCCAAGATGAGCTCAGGTTGACTTTAACCCTCATAAAAGGTCAAAGGCTAGATTCTTTATCTAAAGGTCGATTATGATTTTGTTCACAAATCTTGAAACTTGGTCAAAAAGGGTATCCAAATCCACTCTCAAATTTGAAATCCTGCACCTGTACCTACAAGAAAATGGGGATTTTGTTTGTATGGGGGGTTTGCCTTGGTCAAACCCCAATTTAGGAATTAACCTTGAAATTGAATTGAAATGTAGTGTGCATAAATAAAGTAATTGAAACAAATCACCTTGCTTATGTTGAATTCCTTGTAGAGGATTTGAATCCTCAAATCCACAAGTAGGAATGCTTCAATGGATGAATGTAGAATGTCTCCAATCAATGGCATTTGATCTTCAACACCAATCTTGACTTGATCTTTTCATATGAGGAGGCTTGGATGAATGTAGAAGGATAGATCTTCAAGGGGGCTCCAAAGAGATTGAATCCTTCAATGGCTAACAATGGATCTCCTTGATGGATGAATGCTTGAACACTTGAATGCTTGAAGGCTTGCTTGAATGCTTGAATTCTTGCTTGCACTTGAGAGCTTGAGAGATTTAAATTTCTTGAGATGAGCTTTCTTGGAAAACTTGATTATGAGATGTGAATAATGGATGTGAAAATGAGAGAGGAAGGTTGCCTTTTATAGTGAACTAGGGCACAATCCTCTAGAGGGGACACCTTGGAGAATTAAATCCTAATTAGGTCCTAACCTTTAGAAAATATACCTAGATTAAATGCAATTAGAGGATTTACCATTTTGAAACTTGAAATAGCCAACGTGGAGGTGGGAAAACAAATATCCCCGACACTTGAAAATCAAGAAATTTTGAGATTTGAAAGAGGGGGGAAAAATTGAGGTTGGGACTGACCTAGTCAGTGTTGAGCTCAATCCTGACCTAGTCAGGATCAACCTCAAATTTGACCTTGGGCCCAGATCTAGTCAGAATCAAGACAGGAGGTCTCGGGGATGTCCGGAGACCTAGAAATGATACCAGAATAAGACAGAATGCTAGGGATAGGCATAAAATCCTATAATGACTGTGATGAATTCTAGGAGGACCTATTTCTAAGTCCTACCTAGAAAATAGAGCCATGGAAGATGGAAATTAAGGAGAATCCTTGAGATCCTAACCCTAATTTCACCTATAATGAAGCAGAAAAGAAGTGGAAAGCGGGGAGAAAGCCAAATACATGCCAAGACCTGATCAAGGTGCTTAACATGACCCCAAACTACTTACTTAGAGGGCTGAATGCTCTTATCATGGAAGTGCTTCCATTTTAAGATGATACATTAAGCCCCCACTTTAGCAAGAGTATGGACTCAATGAAAAATCTTGGTAAAGGAGATCAGAATGAAAAGATAATGTTATCATAATCCAAGGGACAAAGGGAAACCTTAAGCCCCCAGGGAATCAAGTCTTCGTCGACTCCTAGATCACAATAAGAGAGACATCTCTAGAGAGAGAAAGAAGGTGTGATTACCTTGCCCAATGAAAACTTATGTCTCATTGTGAACCACACAAGAGAACGGTGCAACTGGAAAGATGGAATTGAACCACCTAGTGAATGTGGCTACTCACTAGTCAACCCATCAAGGATTCATCCTTAGAAATATTCTATTCCATAAGAATAAAACCCAAAAAATAATAAAGAGATCTAGTCTTAAGGACACCTCTGACCTTAAGGGATCAAAATATATGTATATTTGAAACTGGAGGAATCAAGAGATTTTAAAATATAAATCCATGATTTGAGGATTAGTTACTAATCCAAAAAGGGAGAAAAGTATCTTGAAAAACATGTGTGTACCAAAAAGTGTGTGTGTGCAATAGGTGAGAAAAGTGTATGCCCCCACGTTAAAGTCATTGCTAACACTTTAACAGGAGCAATGGCTTTAACAAAAACATAAACAACTCCACTGATTACGTTTCCACATCGAGATGCCCCGAGACAAAGACAAATCAAGGGAAATATCATAGAAACATATAGAGAACACAGAAGGGAACTACCTACCATGGGGTCAGTAGGTAGGATGATAAGATTATATATATATATATATATATATATATATATATATATATATATATATATATATATATATATATGATATTATTGCAAATGAATTCACATCATTCCCCAAAGAAAGTAGAACTACAATCACAAAGGAGGAAAGATCACATAAGATATACGAAGGAGAATATTTTTGGACCATGACATGGAGACCAAAAAGAATTAGTGCTACCATATCTCGAATCCAAGAAGATTACACAAGGAAACATTTACGAACAATAACATAATTACAACATATCATTGAACAATGCATAAAAGAATAGAGATACATATAGAAGAATTTGAACAACAATTTCAATTTCTTTATCACCTTGTACCAACTGAATAACAAGGATTGTATAAAAGAATCTAATGACATTTAGCAAACACATTACGAAAGAAGCAAAATACAACAAGAAAACACACAACAAAGCTACCATGAAGGACAAGTTGATCAAGCATGCCACCTACTCTCCTCATCTCCTTGTATATCATTTAGGGAAGGTGGGTAACTTGCAAGAGGGACTATATCCAACACAGTAGGAATAATAGCCAGTTCCAAACAAGGATCCTCTTGAGAATCACAATGTTCAACACTAGGTGTAAGAGTTAATTGTGATGAAAGCATATGAGGTAAATCAATGTCAATATCAATAGTCTCATATTCATCATTAGCATCATCAGTATCATCAAGAGTATCTTCTTCATCCAAATTAATCAAAATACAATCTAAGATACGAATAGAATCATCATAATCATGCATGTGAACATCATTATTAGTAACAACCTCTTCTAAAACATCATGCATAGGTTTATCTGAGGAAGGTAGAGATCCTTGAAGAGTAGAATTGTGAGCTTTAGCATGAGCAAGATGCTTTTTATGACATTCATTAGTAGATCGACTATGTTTTGATTTATTTGAAATAGGTTGAGAACTAGGAGGAACAATCACAAGATCCTTCACAGGTTCTTTAGGAAGATCAATAGGATTATCAATAATAGGAGAAACAATCATAGGATCTTTGATAGGTTCGATAGAATGAATTTGATTAACAAAAGTAGAAGTCATAGTTAAAGGAGGTATAGAAGGTGTAAGAAAAAGACCATGATTAAGATCCATAGGAGGTATGCTTAATTCAAGAATATTATGATGTTTATAGGCTTGATATGATCGAAAAAGATTATCAGGTCGAGGAGGACATGAATTAGGTAATAAAGGCCAAAAGAAATCAAGAGAAGCACAATCTCTAGGCCTAGAAGGTTGATATAAACTATGATTAATCATCTTTATTTCATCATCATGAATGAACTTAAGACACTTATGGATAGGTGAAGCAATAGCATGCATGGCATTCAACCAAGGCAAACCTATCTTAACTTGAAATTGATCAGAAGTAGGAACCACAACAAAGGTAGTGTTCACAATTTTGCCACAAAGTTCAACTGGTAAAGTAATGGAACCAAATGATGGATAAAGAAAACCATTATAAGTTTGAATCCACACATCCGATGTATCATAAGAATCACATTGTAAGCTTTTCTAAAAAGATTTTATTCAGTAATAACATTAACTAAGGATGTAGGATCAACAAGAAAACCACGAGTAGGTATATGAGAAATCCCAGAAGCAATGTAAAGGGGACCATCAAGAGCTTTACTAGTCTCAGAGTCATCAAAGGTAATCAAAAGTTCCCAAGGTCTTTTATTCTTAGATTGTTGTCGAGGTTTAGGTTGAGTTTTTAGTTTAGGTTTAGGTTTTGGTCAAGGTTGAGATTGAACTTGAGGTTGAATCTAAGGTTGAAGTTGAGGTTGAGGTTGAGATACAGATAGACCAACATGCTCCACTTGATTAACAAAATGATTGAGATCATCCATCTTTAAATCATACACAATTTCCATAGCAGATGGCTAAACAATTGTATTAGTATCATACGTAGGTAAAGGGTTCGTATAGATTTGAAGGTTTTGATTAGGAGGAGAGACATATTTGTTTCCACTACCATGAAGATTATCAACAGATAAGGCATTAGAATCAATTAAGTCTTGAACCTTATGTTTTAGAGAATAACATTTCTCAGTATCATGACCATTCTGATGATGATATTGACAAAAAACATTTTGATCAAAAGATTTAGAAGCAATCATAACAGGTAAAAGAGGATGAATAGGAGGTAAAGTAATCATATTAGCAACTAACAACCTATTCATAATAGCATGTAAAGATTCAGAAAGAGGAGTAAACGTATGATTTAATCGAAAAGGAGTGGATGCAGAAGGGGCATTGTGAGATGCAACAACAACTTGATCGGCAACTGCATTCATTTGTTTGTTTATCTTGACATAATTATTGAATTTTGGAAATTTGTTTGGATTAGGAGCAGCATCACTCTTATCAATTGGAAGAGGAGCCATTGGAGTTGTGCTCTCAAATTGACTCACTTGTAATTGATAATGATGAAGCACTACACAAAATTGTTGAAAAGAGGTAAATTCAGTAAGTAGAATTTTATCTCTAATATCCTTTTGCAAATTTGAAATAAACATACATTGAATATCAATATTAGGAACATGATAGGAAATCTGAGCATACAAATGCTTAAATCTACCAATAAATTCAGTTAATTTTTCTTTAGCACTTTGTTTACAATGCATTAAATCAGTCAAAGAAACTTGCAGGCCAATATTGTTTTGAAATTGTTGAATAAAGGCATTAGCAAGTTGTGGAAAGGAATCAATAGAATAAGGAGGCAAGGAACAAAACCATTGTAAGGCCTTGTCATAGAAGGTTCTAGCAAATAGTTTGGCTAAAATCCTATGGTCATGAGCATAATCACTACAAAGGATTTGGAATGTTTTAACATGATGAACAAGATCTCCTTTTCCATTATAATTCTCAAGATGAGGCATCTCACCTTGCTGAGGAACAGGAGTATGAATAATGTCTCGAGACAAGGGACTTCCCATGTCACATGATGGAATACTAAACTTATTTTGAGTTAAGGAAGAAAGTTGTTGTTGTTGTAAGGATGATACAATTTGAGCCAAACTAATGATTGTTGAATCATTAGAGGAAATAGAAGTAGCAACATTAGACACACTAGGTAAAGTGTAAGAAGCTGCAAGAATAGAAGAAACCACTGGAGGAACGCTAGGAACTACAATTGGAAGCGGATTGGAATAAGTAAAAGGAACATTATGATATGAAGGTTGTGATGTAGGAAGGGACACATGAGGAACACTTATAGGAATAGAGGGAACTGTTATAGTCACCAAAGGAGTATAGGTAGGAATACTAGGTAAAGGATTAGAAGGAGGTTCAACACTAGTGATAGGAGGAATCAACCCTAAATCTTGAGCTTCTTGAACTAAAGGTTTAACATTTAAATGCACAAGGTGAGTAATACCACGCAAGAGGTTAACACCTTGATCACTATAATGGAGAAATTTCTTAAGAGCCTCTATAGCTTGAATGGAATCTTGATTATGGTTCTCTTGAATAAGCCAATTACCCATTTTATCAAGTTCAGTGGAAAGTTTTTGGACTTGTTCAGGAGGAACTCTTAAAGCGTCATCCTCATCATGAGGAGAGTGAGAAGATTTTTTCTCCATAGTAAGATTGGAATCATGAAGAATCAAATTATCATCTGGGATCCTAAGGAAAGGAGAGGAAGATTCAGGATCAAAGGCACCCATGAGTCTATGACTTCTTCTAACCGGAATGTTATAAGTAGGACTAGTGGTAGTAAAGCTCATAAACCAATGTAATATAAATGAACTAAACTAAGAACACATAAAGCAAGAATATTTTTGTATTTTTGAACTCTAATTATCATGCAAGATCTAACACAAAGGAAAAATCTAATACTAACAAGATAAAAGGAAAGCACAATAAGACATCTAATTCCACAAAAGAAAAGAGAGTAAGTATGTCAGGTTCACCAAAATGAATGGTGAAGGTGAACACACACAATAAGACAAAGGGAAATATAACACCAAAAAGAAAGAGAGTAAGCTAGTTGGGTTCACCAAAATGAATAGTGAAGGTGAACACACACAATAAGACAAAGGGAAATCTAACACCAAAAAGAAAGAGAGTAAGCTAGTCGGGTTCACCAAAATGAATAGGGGTAAAATGGAATCACAGTTATTCAAATGTTGTATATTGTGTGAATGTATGGGGGAAATATGAGATCCACTCCTAAATCCAAATTACCAAAGGAGAGATCCAATTTGATCAACCAAAAGGTTAATGCACAATCAAATCAATCTATGGAGAATATGAAAGAGAGAGAAAAACCCTATATTTCCCTATGATAGAATTGAAGTGTTTAGAATTTGAAATGGTTGAAATGCAAGTACTAACCTCAAATTAGGGTAGATCTAGAAAATGACAATTTCTAATGTCTATGTGTACTTTTAGGCAAATCTGAAACCTATTCTTAACTGGAAATGTCGAGACAGAGAAAACCCATAAATCTTTTGCCAAGATGAGCTCAGGTCGACTTTGACCCTCATAAAAGGTCAAAGGCTAGATTCTTTATCTAAAGGTTGATTCTAATTTTGTTCACAGATCTTGGAAGTTCACTGAAAAGGGTATCCAAATCCACTCTCAGATATGAAATCCCGCACCTGTACCTACAAGAAAATGGGGGTTTTGTTTGTATGGGGGGTTTTCCTTGGTCAAACTCCAATTTAGGAATTAACCTTGAAATTGAATTGAAATGTAGTGTCCATAAATAAAGTAATTGAAACAAATCACCTTGCTTATGTTGAAGTCCTTGTAGAGGATTCGAATCCTCAAATCCATAAGTAGGAATGCTTCAATGGATGAATGTAGGATGTCTCCAATCAATGGCATTTGATCTTCAACACCAATCTTGACTTGATCTTTGCATATGAGGAGGTTTGGATGAATGTAGAAGGATAGATCTTCAAGGGGCCTCCAAAGAGATTGAATCCTTCAATGGCTAATAATGGATCTCCTTGATGGATGAATGCTTGAACACATGAATGCTTGAAGGCTTTCTTGAATGCTTAAATTATTTCTTGGACTTCAGAGCTTGAGAGATCACAATTTCTTGAGATGAGATCGCTTGGAAAACTTGATTATGAGATGTGAATAATGGATGTGAAAATGAGAGAGGAAGGCCTCCTTTTATAGTGAACTAGGGCACAATCCTCTAGAAGGGCCACCTTGGAGAATTAAATCCCAATTAGGTCCTAACCTTTAGAACATATACCTAGATTAAATGAAATTAGAGGATTTACCATTTTGAAACCCAAAATAGCCAACTCGAAGGTGGGAAAACAAATATCCCTGAAACTCGACACCCAGAAATCAAGAAATTTGGATATTTGAAAGAGGGGGGAAAAATTAAGGTTGGGACTAACCTAGTCAGGTTTGAGCCTGATCTTGACCTAGTTAGATTTGAGCTTGATCCTAACCTAGTCAGGATGAACCTTGAATTTGACCTTGGGCCCATATCCAGTCAAAATCAGGATAGGAGGTCCTTCACCACATCAAACAAAGGATTTTTTATCTATTCCTGACACTGGGTCTTGTTCAGATATCAATTCCTGCATTTCTGGCATTTCGGGAACCTTTTCTGCAAATCTTGACAAAGTTAGCGTTTGAGGTCAATGTTGAGCTTGACCCTAACTAGGTCAGGGTTGACCTCGACCCTAACCAGGTTAGGGTTGACCTCGACCTTGACCTCTTCCTGCCAGAATTTCAAAGTTTCATTTCCCGCTAATTTGGTTTTCGGGAAAGTTATTTCCCACTTCCGGGTCGGCTATTTCAGGCTCCGAAATGGTAAATCCTTTAATGGTATTTAATCAAGGTATATTTTCTAAAGGTGAGGACCTAATTGGGATTTAATTCTTCAAGGTGGCCCATCTAGAGGAGTGTGCCCTAGATCACTATAAAAGGAGGCCTTCCTCTGTCATTTTCACATCAAGTTTTCACATCACATCTCTTCCTAAGAAATCAAGCCCTCAAGTTTACATCAAGTGTTCAAGTGCAAGCAAGTCTTCAAGCATTAAAGTGTTCAAGCATTCATTCATCAAGGAGTTCCATTGTTAGCTATTGAAGGATTCAATCTCCTTGGAGCCCCCTTGAAGATCCATCCTTCTCCATTCATTCAAACCTTCCCATATGCAAAGATCAAATCAAGATTGGTGTTGGAGATCAAAATACCATTGATTGGAGACATCCTACATTCATTGAAGCATTCTTACTTGTGGATTTGAGGATTCAAATCCTCTACAAGGACTTCAACATAAGCGAGGTGATTTGTTTCAATTACTTTGTTTATGCACAATATATTTCAATTCAATTTCACAGTTAATTCCTAAACTGGGGTTTGACCAAGGCAAACCCCCCATACAACCAAAAACCCCCATTTTCTTCCAGGTACAATGCAAAATCTTAGATCTGAGAGTGAATTTGAATACCATTTTTGGAAATCTTTTAGGATCTACAAACAGAATCAGAATCGGACTTCAAATAAATAATGTGGTCTTTGACCTTTTAAAAGGTCAAAGTCGACCTGTGTGAATTTGGAGAAAAGATTTCTGGGTTTTGTCCACCTCGGCATTTCCATTCCAAAATAAGGGACGAAATCTTCAGAAAGTTCATACATAAGCCATAATTCAGCATTTTCTAGATCTTCCCTAATTCAAGGTTAGTATTTGCACTTCAATTATTTTAGATTTCAAGCTTAATCCAACTATAGGAAGTATAGGTTTTTTCTCCCTCTTTCATATTCTTCATAGATTGATTCGATTGTGTATTAACCTCTTGGTTGATCATATTGGATCTCTCCATTGGGAATTTGGATTTTGGAGTGAATCTTACATTTTCCCCAGACACATACACAAATAGTGGTCATTCCAAATTACCACTATTCAAATACATCAACCTGATCAAGAGATTTGAGAGTTAAAGCCACCCTCAGGTTCTCCAAACCTTGTAACTTCCAACCTTCAATCACTACCAAGAAGGCTCCACCTTTTGCCTTAGTGCACAACTACTATTCTTCAAACAATATTCAATTCAGCCTTAAGCTCACATTCACCTCTACATCTCGTATATTCAGTTCCACACTTATTTTCAAAAGATTTTAATCCTTATATACAAATTAAAATAATTAAATCTAGGTCGGCCTTCATAGGATAAATCCTATTTACAAAATACAAATGGACCCATGTAAAGATGCACATGCCACCTCTTACAATGCTACAACATATTAGTTACATCAATTAATTATTTATATCTATTGATTAAGATCACACATCACATTACTTGAAATGTGTTCCAAGTCAGCCTCCAAATAGGTCTTCGCCAATGCACATGCTATATTTGACGTCATCTATACAATCATGACTCCATATGAGTGAAATAATCTCTCAATCTAGATTCCAACATGAACCCATGTTCTCACATCATAACTGAGACAACCATGAGTGCTATCCACAAATTTCTGCAATCAACTCTATGAAAACATAGTTTCTATCTCCTGAGAAATAGTTACCAGTAAACCAATCATAACTCTTTCCAATCAACTTGTAAGAGTGTGAGATCACATATGGTGACCCAAGACATCATAGGGAGTCTTCCTCTAAGTTTTCATGTGTTGATTCACTATATTGTGGCCGTACAATCCTCTGTAACCTCTTATGTAGGCTCCTAAACAACCAGTTAATAGCATATGTTGCCATCAATGACAAAATCTCTCATGAATGCAACACACAACCAATGTAGCATGCATCTATCATTACTATGATACTCCCCCATAGGAATACCATCAACATTCATGCTAACAATAATATATATTACACATATTTGTAATTAATAATTATAAGTTAAAATTATTATTTTCAATACTTTATATTTAATAGTTAATTCTTATAATAATTTATTTTTTAAATCACTTCTTTGTCAAATTATTAGTAAAATAGAAGTATATACATCATAATATAATTATATAATTACATAAATCTATAGTGTGTTTATGTACGTATATATCATATATCAATACCTATAACTAAAAACCTCATAATCTATATATTTGTAAATCCTAAATAACTGCATTTGAGCATATGTATATAAAATAATATATCAAGTTGTAGGATTTGAGAAATACAAATCCATAAAACCCTAAGGTCACCTGCATACAAAAACCTGTTACAAGGAGGTAGAGACAAGAAGAGGCAAGGGTTTGACTCACAAAAATATGAAGAAAAAAATATCCTTAATAATTGAATCAATGAAATATACAAGGGACCAATCCTTATAAAGGAGATTGAAAACCTAAAGGGACTACCCTAAAAAGAGAAAGTGCATGTCATAATTAATTTAATTATTACATGACTAATGCATGCATGTTTTAAAAATAAGATGACTAATGCATGAGTGTTTTTATTATAAAATGACTAATGGAAGTGCATAAAGTGAAATCTTAAGAAGGGAGTAAAGTTAATTTAATTAACATAATTAAATTAATACTTTACTCGAACACCCCCCTTAAGATGAGAACAATGCATCTACTAACAATGCAAAAAGAAAGCAAAGGAAACTACTGTGGTGAAAGCAAAAAATGGGTCCCAACAACATGGTCGGATGAGGTACCCAACACAACCAAATATATTTAAAATGAATAAATAGAGAAAAACACATGGGAAAAAACCATACTCCAAATAGAGATAGAAATAGAAGGAATGAATGCCTCATCACTAAGACCCCCTAAGGACAACTTCCTTCACCCCAAGAATAGAACACAGTTGAAGATGTCATGGGGATGTAAAAGGTGTTGGAAAGTGATATTTTATTAGCACTATGAAGAACTTGAGGGTTGTCATTTATGGAAACACATGTGATATGGCGATTGCATGAAGTAAGTATGAGTATTGAAGATACAATCTGGAAAATGACTAAAGTATGGAATAGGATTTACAGAGTAACACAGAACTATTTTGGACATCAAAGATAGTATATAATAGATGATAGCTTGCATGCTTAGAAGAAGACATTTTGGAATGTATATGACCTTTAGTTAAGGTCTCTTGTGATTTGGTATTGATATAAGTAAGTTACAATGATATGAATGTTAATATGATTTAGAACAATAGAGGGGTGGGTGAATCAGTTGTTCTCAAGTCTAGATGTATAATTAAAACTTTCAAACAATTCAACAATCTCAGATTTAATAACCAACACTACTCGATCATTAAAGAAATGTATACCAAAAACATATAATAGTGTAGTCCACTATCCAATAGTATTTAACTTGAAAAACAAAAAAATGTTCACACCAAAACATTCACACAAGTTTGACACCAGGATTTATAGTGGAAACCCAATTTGGGAAAAACCACTTTGTAATATGTTATTGATATTTTCACTCTTCTGAAGTGAGCTCTGTGAAAAGCCAACCCTGTCAAAGGTTTACATACTGACACAAGGCAGGGATGGAGGATCCAATAAAGGATGGTCCAAGCCTACGACTGCTAATTATAACAATAATATGCACAGTGGAATACAATAAGATAATGATTCAAAATAGAGTTTCTTTCAACATGCCCGGCTGTAAAGCCTTCTGGGTTAGGGCCAAATACAATCAAATAACAAAGTGTCAGCAAGATCTCACAAGATCCAAGGAACCACCAACTATTTTAGATTTGAAATAGGCAGCCTCTGATAGGAACAACTACCATAGGATCTAAACTTGTCCTCACACTTCCAAGCAACCCCTTGTTGTCCTAAGCCCGTAGGCCACTAGTTCTGCTACAACTCCCAGATTTGCAAATCTGCTTCTACTCTACTCTTCCATCATATCATCATTATCTACATATTTTATCTTATGATCTAATGATCATCTACCACTCCCCTAACTACTAAACATCTACCCAAGCTCTCAATATATAGCTAGCTAAGCCACAAGTCAGCCAATCAGGCTTTAATTACAATATAGGTGTAGTCTAAGGACAGATACCAAAAATAATGCAAGAATGAATATAAAATGATGTGTCTTTGGATTTAGGTCCACACATGACCCAAAAAACTTCCTTTAAGGGTGCAAGGCCCTATTTGATCACACATAAGTGTGCGAGAAGAAACACTACATGTTTTATCCAAAAATTGGTAGAAAATAGGTCCCAAGCCAAAATGGCCATAACTTTTGACTCATAATGAATTAGGAGATGCGCCTTTGGGAAAAGATATTACTTTAGGTCCTATAAAACTAATTAAAATCTCAAAGTATTATTCTTTATGGATCAAGATCTCCACTATGAACAATCAGCACCAAAACTGCAAGAACGGCTCCGGTAGGAACACTAGCAGAAAATAGGTCCCCGAGAAAACCAGTCATAAATTTTTACACATAATGAATTAGGATTTTCACCCTTGGGAAAAGATATTAATTTAGTTCCTCTTTAATTCCCTAAGGGTGAAAAGGCTTAATCATTAAGGATCATCAATGCCACATCCCGTAATCAATTCCAAAACTATAGGAAACACTGCTCCGACGGTAAGGAAAACAACTCTAACTTTCAAACTATCCATCCAATATATCCCAAATCATGTCAGCTCAAGATTTTAAACTTTAGACATATCTTCTACATACATCAAGGAAAAAAAATCATTTCATTTCACATCTCAGACATCTCTAGAGATCATCACAACCCAGAAACTGCCAAAAACAAAGTATTGCATCCCTCTGATAGGGAATTCCAAAATGCTCCTGCATCAGACTACCCAGGTAAATAGAAAGTATGTCCCATACTTTAATCTCAAGAGAATTACCTACAATCAACTTCATCTTCACCAAAGGCTTCCAATCCCTCAAGGATAAGAGAAAAAATCTGAAAATCAACCATCTATGCTTCATCCATTCAAACATAAGGACCTCACGAATCTCAACAATCCAATCAGCATACCACTGATCACCACAACCAATATCAACAACAAGAGTATCCAACTCCTAAACAAGTAGATCAAAATTCAGATCCACATCAATATGAAATCCCTCATCATCATCATCACATATCTGCAACTCATCACAAGACTCATTACTATCCACCAGCAATTCAAGTCCACAACTAGCAAACAATATCAGCACCTCAACACCAAACAAAAGCAAGTCAGTAACACCATCATCACAAAGGTGTTCAACAATAGATAACTCTTTACCAACAATAATCTGATTAAGCCCAACCAGATGCTCTACAATCTCCATGTCAGACATAATCGACTGAACATGAAAACAAATCTTCTCACCATCCTCAACATCAAGTAAATCTTCACCAACAATAGTCTGATCACACCCAACTAGATGCTCTGCAATCTCCATGTTAGACACAACCGATTGAACATGAAAATAAATCTTTTCACCAGCCTCAACAAGGTCAACCATAGTATCAGTAAAAATAGGTATCTCAACAACAGCCATAGGTTACTTTGCAGGTTTCATGTCAGAGTCCATCAACTAATCACCAAAACCAATACCAAATACCTCTTCAACCTCCATATTGTCACAAGTAACCTTGTCAAGATGTCTTCTCTCATAAACTAGTCTTCTAACTGGCCAAATAAATTTCTTTCGAATTGGCATGTTCTAACTCTGGTAAGCTCTACAAAGCTCAACAATATTTTCTTACACAAGGTCATTAACCTGGTTCAAGAAATCAGTTTCCAAATGAACAAACCTCTCAAAAATCTTTGCTTCCACCACATCACAAAGATCTTCAATTTCTCTAGGGTCTAATCCTCTTAGAGACATCCTTCAAGATCTTCAAAAACCCAAGGCAACAAATCACCAACAAGGTCTTGGTGTAAAGTACCTCAACTAGTTCACACACTCAAGATCTTCAAGCTCTGATACCACTTGACACAGGGTAGGGATGGAGGATCTAATAAAGGATGGTCCAAGCCTACAACTACAAATTATAACAACAATATGCATAGTGGAATACAACAAGATAATGATTCAAAACAAAATTTCTTTCAACATCCTCGGCTATAAGGCCTTCTGGGTTAGGGCCAAATACAATCAAATAACAAAGTGTCAACAAGATCTCACAAGATCCAAGGAACCAAAAAATAGTTCAGATCTACAATAGCCAGCCTCTAATAGGAACAATCACCACAGGATCTAAACTTGTGCTCACACTTCCAAGCAACCCCTTGTTGTCCTAAGCCCATAGGCCACTAGTTCTGCTACAACTCCCAGATTCATAAATCTGCTTCTACTCTACTCTTCCATCATATCATCATGATCTACATCTTTTCTCTTATGATCTAATGATCATCTACCACTCACTTAACTACTAAACATCTACCCAAGCTCTCAATATATAGCCAGCTAAGCCACAAGTCAGCCAGTCGGGCTTTAATTACCATATAGGTCTAGTCTAAGGACAAATACCAAAAATAATGTAAGAATGAATATAAAATGACGTGCATTTGGATTTAGGTCCACACATGACTCGAAAACCTTCCTTTAAGGGTTAAAGGCCCTATTTGATCACACGTAAGTGTGCAAGAAGAAACACTACACGTTTTATTTGAAAACTGGTAGAAAATAGGTCCCGAGACAAAACGGCCATACCTTTTGACTCATAATGAATTAGGAGATGCACCTTTGGGAAAAGATAGCACTTTAGGTCCTATAAAAATAATTAGGAGAGAAAAGTCTTATTCTTTATGGATCAAGATCACCACTATGAACAATCAGCACCAAAACTGCAAGAACGGCTCTGCTGGGAACATTGGCAGAAAATAGGTCCCCGAGAAAACCGGTCATAGATTTTTACTCATAATGAATTAGGAGTTTCAAAATTGGGAAAAGATAGTAATTTAGGTCCTCTTTAAGTCCTTAAGGGTGAAAAGGCTTAATCATTAAGGATCATCAGTACCACATCCCACAATCAGCTCCAAAACTATAGGAAACACTGCTCCGATGGCAAGGAAAACAACTCTAACTTTCAAACTGTCCATCCAATATCTCCCAAACCATGTCAGCTCAAGATTTTCAACTTTAGCCATATCTTCCACATACATCAAGTAAAAAAAATCCTTTCATTTCACATCTCCAGAGATCATCACAACCCAGAAACTTAGAAAACTACCAAAAACAAAGTATTGCATCCCTCTGATAGGGAATTCCAAAATGCTCCTACATCACATACACACTGTTAAGTGTGACCTTGTTAAAGTATTTCAATGACCCTGTTAGGAGTGCACCTTGTTAGAGGACTTAAGTACATTCCATTAGAATGCAACCTTGATTAAAGGATTTATACAATGACTGTTAGGTCAACCTTGATTAAAGGATTTTGACTGATATAATGGTTAGAAAGTAGCAGTAGTATTGATCTGAAAAACATACAATTCACTTTGAAAATTACCAAATCTAATTCCACACATATATGCTAGCTTACTAACTAAGTACCATTTCCATCTCCATCGCTGATCTGCTCAGAAATCCCTTCAAGAAATCACAACTCTGATCAACTCTTTCACCTTCATCCTTTCTTCTTAGACTTATCAGTCAATAACATCAAAAACTCTAGCATCCTTTTTTCAACCTCATACTTAGGTTTTCTTTATATCGCTTTAATAGATAGATCTTCCTTTTGCCGCTTAATCTCCTTTGTAGATCTTAGGTTTAGGTCGGATCCAACAAATCCTTCCAACATTTAAGTTCTTCATCCATCCTTCTAGAAACATCTTCAATCTCCTTAATGGAATCACAATAATTTTTTTTACCATGCATTAAATGCTCCATACACTTTATAAATAAATTCAACACAATTTACATAATCCAAGAATTCAACAATGTCGGCTAGGAATCTGAATTCTTCCTCAAATGTAAATTAGTGTGGTCAATACTATGTTCAACTCCTCTGTCATCACTGCGCAACTCGGTCATCTCTTCAATCTATGTCACTCATCTAATACTGTCACTCAAAAATAAACTAATGTTCGACCAACACTGAATTTACTCAGCATATACTGGCTCTCGCTTGACACTAACATCACTCAGCTTAAACTAGATTTCTTCACTTTTTCTCGGTTAAGCCTACTTGTTTAGTCTTGCTTCTTATTTAGATAAACAATACATTGTCTTATCATTGTGCCACATAATCAAGTACTCATTGAAGTATCAAGATAACTCAACCTTTCCCTAGGTGCTATTGTTATCAACCTTTCCCTAATCCTTCTCATCAACCGATAGATATAGCACTTTCTTAGATAAAAATAGTCTTACCAGTTAAGGTTTGACATCAATGACAATACAATAATTGCTTCAATTGTAGTTTCCAACAATGAAGACATGTGAAGGTAGAGGAACAATGAAACATGTCATATGAACAATCATGATGATTAAGGGAATGTAAGATGGAATGGTAATGTGCTAAGTTAGATAAATATTGTGGATTACCAACACTTTCGTAGTACAAGATCGCTGACTTAGTATTTACCATTCACATTATTAATTATTATGTTTTTGTATTATATTTGAGAGCCAACTAAATGACAAAATACATATAAATGAAGAGTATTTTTTGAAAGCAATGCATGTGATGTATGAATTATGGATGCGAGATTGGGATATTAGTAATGGTTGATGGAAGATGCAAGATCAGTTATTGAAAGAGGCTATTGAGAACTACAACTAGAACTATCAAAGCATAGAAAATGATTTTTGTAATGCCCCGCTAGGGAACCCAAGAGAACTCAACCTAAACATGCAACTAAGTTGTAGAGCATTTTTTTAAAAAAAGTTAACAATCAATAACATCAAAGTTTCACAATGCGGAAGCAAAGCATAGCAATAAAAAACTATAAAGGTTACAACTCTCAAGGGTTCCTTGATGTAAATCATGAAAGAGTTAATTAATTAATTTCGATAAAATATAATTATGAATCCCAAGAATACATCTGAAAGATAAATACAACATCATAAGCATGATTACACAAATACAATTAGCTCCATAAGGTAACCATAATAATCTGCATCCACTGCACATGTCGCAGGGTATGTAATACAATAACTAAAAAGAAGTACAACATGACATCTCTGAAAATCTGATACAATGACACAAGATCACAAGAAGAAGAAGAAAAAGTACACATCTTCATAAATGAGGATCAAGAAAGAACAACTGCCACATGGATCATCCAGCCTCGGTACACAAACGTTAGAATGTCAAATGGTAAAAGAATCACTACTACCCGACCTCGTGAACCTAAATGGTCCACTCCCACCATGCTGAGGAGATAACATTAGATCCCACTCAGATAAAAAACAACAACAATAACCAAGGAAGAGGTCCTAAAAGATTCTAACTCCAAGGTACAAAAAATTACAACAAGGTATAACATACTCTACCAGAGGCAACCAATACATGTAGGAAACCTAAGATGCATACAAGAAGTGTCATCACACAAGCCAACTCTAAGGTTATCCTAGTAGTCTCTTTAGACCCCGATGCCCTAATGACTCTATGTGGTCTTAGTAACCTCTCGTGTAGACAAGGTACTACCTATGCCATATCCAGTCCATAAAGGCAGCAAGCATCATCTCACTCCCATCCTAGTCAAACTCAATTGGAAACTCAGGCATGGGTGAGGCTCATAATATCTTATTAGGTTCATTTTAAAATTCCCAATGTTTATTAATTATCACTTATTAAACTACAACCCCTAAAATTATTCCAAAACAAATAGTCCAAGGGTGTCTTATAGACTTCTCGATAATACCAAGTTGCTAAAGGTTGCATCACTTAAATATTCAAGAATATACAATTCTAATGACCAAAGAACTAATTTCAAACTAATACTTTAATCAGGTATAAGCAATCAAAAGCATTACAAAATTTATCTCGGTTTCAAAAAACATCTCTAAAAACATAATAATCCAATTAGATTTATAATTAAATCAGAAAATAAACTACTAATCCAATTTAATATAAACAATGTATATCCCTAATCCCATAATAACAATAATCCTTATGATAAGCATTTAAATAAAAAGAAAATTAAATTGAAATTAGATTAAACTAATTTCCTTCAACAAATACTTAAACACCTAAAACAAATATAACATAACTAATTCTTATAAAAGAATTAATATTTAATATTAATTAAAGTTAACTAATTACCAAACGAAATTAATTTTAACAATAAATAAAATATGACAAGGCATTAGATTATAAATAATAATAAAACATTTTATTAAAAAAAATATTTACAAAATACAAATTAAGGGGGGGGGGGGGAGGGGGGGGGGGGGTGTACCCATGGGTCCTGCATCCCCGGTCCACACTTTCCTATGGCTGGTGACAATACTTGCGGTACTACCACATGATAGCCCCCTCGAGGACTGTCATGCATAAGTACCATAGAGTACTGCGCATGACAGTTTGCTAGAGGGCCCGCATGGATGACTATGCAGTGGGTACTTTATAAACCCCAATAAATTTTAAATTAAAATAAACATATTCCTATTTAAAAAAAAACTTTACCAATTTATTTAATTTTTACATAAATACCAAACAATTATCCCCTATAAGATATATTTACATATTTTTAACAAATCATCTAATTTTATACCAATCTCTATTTTAATTTAATATATTCTAAAACATGCTGATGTTAAACACACACACACACACACACACACACACATATATATATCTCTGTGTGTGTGTGTCTATATATAATTAAATTAAAATACCATAAATACACATATTCCATTAACATGAAAAATATCCCTATTAGTTCCTCAACAAGATCAAAACCCTAATCTATCTAGGTTTCCAACTTATCTACAACAAATTCACAAGCATGAGGTTTTTAATAACAAATAGATAGATTCAATTTACACAATGGATTGCATGCAAATTTCCTTTCTCTAACATCCAACAAATAATAACAATGCTACGCTACTCAAACAATCAATACCAGCAAACACGAGGAAGACACTTTCTATAATTTCCTACAGAGATCCGAAAAGTAATAACAAGAATAAATTTTAAAACCTACCTCAAATCATAATTATACAGATTCGATGATGTCTAGAATGAAGAAAACTGAATCCAATCTTTCCGAAGAACTTTCCCAAATCTGTCTCAAATCTGTCTCCAAAATTCCTCCTCCAAAACTTGTGTAATCAAATAATGGCCAAAACCCCCAATACTTAAAGGAATCTCCTTTCTCATGCATAAAATACAAACTCAACTCCAAGAGGGCTTTGCATGAAAATGAACTTTAGTTCACAGTTCAGTCTCAGTTGAACTGAAGTCTCCTCTTCACTTTGACTTTAGTTGAAAAGCTCTTAACCAAACTTTAACTTAAAATATTAATTCAATTTCATTCAAATATGAATGTGCAACATAATGTATTTAAATAATTAATAATTAGAAGATTTAGTTAACATAAATACTACATGCCAAAATAACCCTTAATTTAATAAAAATATTTTAATTGAACAAAAGTTAATTTCATGATTAAATATTTCAAAGATGAAGTTATTTAATTAATTCACATTAATTAAATATTTCAACCACACTCAATTTTAATATATAATTAATTTCCAATTAATTTATTGCATCCACTATACAATAAAATAATAATTAGGCTAAATAAATACATTTATTTAATTACCATTTAAAAGATATTTCATAGCTAAAAATAGAATGATCTAAAAATGGAAATCACACCAAACGCCACAAGTCAAAGAATAAAAAAGACCTAAGGACCCACATTCATACTCAAGACAAGGGTATAAAATCTTGCCAATTGGATGAGTTTAGAAGGGTGGAAACATAGAATATTGTCCCCTACTTTAGGACAATATTTGGCTTAGGTTAGGATTTGGAACTGAATATTATCTCCCCTCTTTTACCATTCAGACTAGCGATAGGGCATGCTCATCCTGACAATTCAAGGAAGTTGGTGCCTAGTACCTGCAAACCTACATAAGAGACAAGCATGTGCATATATATAGAGATATAACAAACAATGGTAGGGATCAGCCGATCGTGTGGATCTCGCAAGAAACTACGACTCTGTCCCTCAACCACATCAAGCACATCAAATAGAAATATAAAACAAACACATCAACCATACACATGCAAGTATGGGGTCAGTAAAATCATAAGCATCAACAAATTCCTAACATATAATCTATCAGCTTAGATTAATTATGACATTTATAAAATCAGACTAGGGGTGAGGTACTACACTTGTATTGTTCATTCTTGAAGAACACTTTGTAACCAAAGTATTGATTGTAAGAGCTATAAGATCACTATACCTTTAACAGGGTTAATATTCCTCTAACAAGTAAATATACTATGTAATACTCAGCTCCTAATAGGGCTAGATCTTTTAACAGGGATATTATACTTTAGTGCATAGTTGTGGGTACCATCCTCGCCGGGGTTTTCCCTTGGCTAGGGTTTCCTCAAAAATAAATAATGATGTTATGAGTTGTGTGTTATTTTCTTATGTTCTTTTCATTTCTGTAATCATATGGTTTATTTGGAATTGGTTTAATTTTAACATAAAGTTCTATAATATTGATTCACCCCCCTCTCAATATTACTTAGTCCTAACAATTGATATTAGAGCATTTGGCCCTTAGAGAGAAAGTCTAACAGCTTAAGGGAGATCAAAATGGATTCAGAAAGTTTGCAAGAGAACTTTGAAGTAGCACTTGATGACCTGGACACAGAAAAGGCTGAGAATGGGGAATTGAAATTCAAATTAAGAAGAGTAGAAGGTTTTATCAAGAAACTAAAGGAACAACTTGAAATTTCAAGAAATCAAAGACAAGACCTTAAGGAAAAGATCAAGGAGGATTCAAAAAATGATACATCAGACCAAGTAAAGAACCTTGAGAAAGTAAAAGAACAAATCACTATTTTGATGATTAAAGATATCCAACATAAAAAGGATGCAAGATAAAAAATTGAAGAGACTCTAAAAGGAGAAAACATACAGATAGGAAAAATGCAGATTGAACTTGATCACTACAAGGATAAATACCTAGAATTAGAGAAATACAATCAGATCATTAAAGGTGACCTCACTCAAGCCAAGTTACACATTACAAAATTACATATGAGTATTGATAAAATTTATGAACAAAGAGAGAGACAGAAATCTAAAGGAGATATGATTGGAATTGGATACAATGAAGGAGAATGTTCTAAGACTCATGAAGAATCACATGAATTGAAGATTGAAGAAAGATCTACTTTTGAAGGACCTAGAGATTAGATCAAACCTTTCAGAGGTAGATTCTTTGGATGCAACAAATTCAAACACATGAAAAGAGATTGTAGATGTAAAGGACCTTTAAGACCCTTTACTAGTTATTGTTATAACTGTTATGCATATGTACACAAGAAACAAGAATGTAGGAAACCTGATCTGTTATGGAAAAGGAAAGATTACATCAGAGAAGAATCAACAACCAAGATCACATGCTACAAATGCAATAACCTTGGGCATACTGCAAGGTTTTTCAAACTACAGGTTAATCAAGACAAAAGATTACCTACATGTTACAAATACAATAACTTAGGGCATATAAATTTTTTTTGTAGGTTGTATGGAATGGGAAAAAGAAGAGGACCTCCCCCCATGGTTATAAAGAAAAATATTGGTGACAGTGGTAAAATTCTTGGTGAATACATAGATGAAAATAAAGAATCATTTCAAGAAACCAGTAGATGAAGATGATGGTAAGATATGGAAGGTCAAAGACTTCAATAAGGCATTGGTTTAGAGAGAGACAATAGATGCTACTATATCTTCGCATGATGTTAACATTGCTACATAGACCTAGAAGGCCAAGCATGGCCTTAGGGGGAGCATTGGATGAAGACAAAAGATTATGTCCAGCCCTTGATTCTGAGGAATAGGCTCATGCAAGCTTAGATATGGTGTACACAGACACTATGGAGTCTATATCTATGATCGCAACATTTGAGAATTCATATCCTATGAGCGCTAGATTTGTGACTGACTAGATAGTATGAAAAGTTGAGATAATCGAGTTAAGTGCATTTACTCACTTGGTGATGAATAAAAGACCTCAAATCATCTCACTTATTCACCATTTGATGAGAAGTGACCAAGGAGAGAAGATTTAAGAAGCATATCAAACCACCAGACAACTACATTGTGTGATCGACCAAAGAAAAATTATTGAATTCAATGTGTTTAAGGTATTTAGATCATTTACTCAAATAGGAAGCTATGGATGCACCTTTGATATATGATGTTATGGATAAGCCAATTTACAAGTTTAAAAGACACCCCTTTAAGGCTTGTGAGGATGACCTTGAAGGAGATTTTTCACAAACACCACACGATGTCCTGCACATAGAAGATATTAGGGCATACATCCATTGAAAGTATGAGACAATAAGAGATGCAGAGATATTCAAGTAAGTTGATGAGATGATTGAATCATATGGAAAAATGAAGGATGAGCTTAAACACCTAGATGACCTATCCATCATGAAGTTAACCCTCATGAATGAATTCAACAAAACATAATGGCTCAAGATAATACTTAGTAGAGTTCATGACCAATTTATTTGGATAAGAGAGCAGCCTGTGAAGATCTATAGTCAATTAATTCATGACATTACTGGTCTAGATAACATTAGAGCTATCCCTATGGTAGAAAATAATATTAAAAAGCAAGTTGAAACCCTAACTCATTCAAGATGGGAGAAGAAAGCTATGACTATCAATGAAATATTCCAACAAGATGTAAGACTAGTTGCAATGCTTCTAGGATACAAGCTATACTATAGTAGTAGACCTAATTCAATTTTAGCAAGAGTCATAATGATGGCATATAGGATGGTGAAAGAGAAGACCAAATACAACCTATGTGAGATTTTAGCACATGAATTTTTGGAAAATGTAAAGATAGTTAAGAAGGATAAGTCTAAGGCATTTAGATTTGGCTCACTACTAGTTCATATGTACATACATATTGAGCATAAGTTTCCTAGAATGCACCCTAGAGCATGGAAGGACAACATACCCACTAGCATTTAGATATCAGAGAGCTATTAAAGATAAAATAGTACATGGGTAGATGGTGAGTTATTTTCTATGATCAAAATCCTAAAAAGGAAAATGAAAGAAAGATACAGAATCCCTAAGGAATTGGTTGAAAAATATAAGGATACAATTTGTTTCATGGTTGAAACTGTTTGTGTATGCTTTTAAGTAGTGTAACCTAGAAAGAAGTGGTGTTACCCCATGGGATATGAGGTCAGTTTTGAAGTTCTTATGATGCAGATAGAACATGTAGTAGCATATTAAGTTGACACATCTGAGGAAAGATGGGCCACATATTTAGAAAATTCAGCTAAAGTTAGAGAAGAACATGATAAAGGCATAAGGAAAAGGAAGATAGAGAAAATGGTTGATGATATGGAAGTGAAGTCTAGGATGACAAAGGAAGAGCTAAAAGGAGTAAGGACTAAGATGCCATAAGGAACCTTTGGATCAGAAAGAATGAGAATTGAAGCCCCTCCATGACCTTCTGAAGTAGAGAACATAACAAGTACTACTTCTAATATAATTGATCTAGCTATCACTCCTAAGAAGATAGCACAAGAAGATACACCCGCGAACACTCCTAGAAGATCCACCAGATCAAACAAACCTAATAGCCCCAAGAAAGAAAAGGTTGAAGTATAAGAAAAGAGAAAAGAAGATAATGTAATTGAGAAGAAAGAAGAGAATGCGAAACAAAAGAAAGCATAAAACCTCTGGAAGTCAGACATTAAAATATTGCATAAAAGGATAATAAGAGATGGTAACTTGAAGAAACTAAACAAATGATATGAGAAGTATGACTCTGATAATTAGTCAGTAATTGAAGATATAGTGATTGACAATTTATTAGTTTACAAAAAGAATCTATTGGAAATTGAGGGTAGTATACCAAAAGACTTGTATGGCAATTTAGAAATCAGGAAATAACTTGCACAAATAGAAGATGAGGAAATAAGAAACAAAGCTATTGAGGACATGTTTCATGTAGTTTCTATAAAAGAAAGAGAGAATATAATTAAGGAACTAAAACCCTTATTGAGAACAAAAGCCAGACTTGTGAAAATAATGGCCAGAAAATATGATGAAGTCATTTAGGATACACAGAAGGCACTAGATCAAATACTAATGAGTGAAATTCCAGAGAAATATTCACCTCCTTAAGGCTACCAAGCCCACACCTATAGGAATAGGAGAAAGCTCTAAGTTAGTTGAGGGCATCATGGAAGGAAGCAAAGTAAATGTTGACAAGCAACCAAAATTCTTTGTTGTTGGTGTGTCTGTAACCCTTGACACTTCACCTAATAACATGATCCATTTCAAGAAAACTTTGATAGTGCAGTGACATAAGAAGAAGGAAAAAAGGAAGAGGAAGAACATAGAGAATAAATTAGCATAGGTAAAGGAGAAGAGCCAAGAGTTGAGTTCAAGCAAGAACTTGATACTTCCACCACTTTATTGCTGGCAAGTATGGACAAGCCTATGAGCACTGATGTAGAGAACATTAATGAAGATGAATTGATGAGATTATCCTTCATGGCATTTGCTACGGAAAAAGAAAGGTTATAACAAAAAGGTGAAAAAAGGTTAAGGTAATTGCTAGGGTAGTTGATATAGTGAATAAAATACTCCCTATACCTATTGTGTTTCAAGGAAAAGATGATGCAGAGAACCTTAACATGGCACTAGAAAAATTTGATAGTAACTATGAATCCCTTGTGAAGATCATAGAAGAAAAGGCAGAGAAGAGATATTTAGAGAAAAAAGGAAGTACGCCAATATATTTCATGAGACTTGGGAATTATGAAAAAAACCACTTCTAAGGCCAAACATTGTGTCACACATGGAAGAAAGCTATATAGCTATTGAATTAAACCTATCAGACACATCCATAATATTGAAGATATAATGGCTAAGGATAGGGCTACTTTGGATAGTATGATGGATAGTTGTGAGATCTCCTCACAAAATTTATTAGAGATGGACAAGTAGGCATCAAAGATTGCTGATAAGATGAATGTATTGGATATAGAGAAAGGGAGATTAATAAAAAGATTTGGTTTACTGAAGAGTCTAATCACTCACAAGCTATCAATTCTTGAGGCACATCTTACTGATATGGAGAAGATTAGGGAGTCAATGACCAAATCTATACCCACATAATTGAAGGCAGTAGAGACTTCATCTTATGTATTGAACGGGCTAATACATGCTAGTAATCTGTTGATAAAATCATGGAATGATGAAGTGAAGACCTTCGAAGACTCCTTCCAAGATATTCTGAAACTGGTGAGCAAGCACTAAGTCCTACATTTTTGTAAAATTTTGCAATTTTGGGTATACCTTTTCCATTGATGTCAAAGGGGGCGAAGAAGAGAAGAAGAAAATAAAAAAAAGAAGAAAAGAGTAAATAATTAAAAAAAAAAAGAAGAGAATATATATATGTATATAGAAAATAAAAAGAAGAGGGAAGAGTACCATTAGTGTTTTGGACACTTAGTCCTTTTTCGCTAAGTGTTACCATCAATGCCAAAGGGAGAGATTATTGGCAAGTGATGTTTTATGAGAACTATGAAGCACTTGAGGGTTGTCATTTATGGAAACACAGATGATATGGTGATCACATGAAGTATGAGTATTGAAGATATAGTATTGAAAATGACTAAAGTATGGAATAGGATTTATAGAGTAATGTAGAACTATTTTGGACATCGAAGATAGTATATGATAGATGATAGCTTGAGAGATTAGAGGAAGAAATTTGGGGATGTATATGACCTTTAGTTAAGGTCTCTTGTGATTTGGTATTGATATTGGTAAGTTACAATGATATGAAGATATGAAAAGATAGAGGAACAATGAAATGGGGCATTTGAACAATCATGATGATTAAGGGAATTTAAGATGAAATGGTAACGTGATAAGTTAGATAAAGATTGTGGATTGCTGAAACTTTGGTAATAAAATATATTTGACTTAGTATTTATTGTTCAAATTATTAATTATTATGTTTTGTGTTATATTTGAGAGCCAACTGAATGACAAAATATATATAAATGAAGAGTATTTTGTGAAAGTGATGCATGTGATGTATGAATTATGGATGCAAGATTGGGATATTAGTAATGGTTGATGGTAGCTGCAAGATCAATTATTGACATAGGCTATTGAGAACTACAACTAGAACTATCAAAGCATAGAAGATGCTTGTATTATTCATTCTTGAAGAACACTTTGTAACTGAAGTATTGATTGTAAGAGTTCTAAGCTCACTATACCTTTAATAAGGTTTTGTATACCTTTAACAGGGTTAATATTCCTCTAACAAGGAAATGTACTATGTAATACTCAGCTCCTAACAGGGCTAGATCTCTTAATAGGGATATTATACTTTAGTGTATAGTTGTGGGTACCATCCCCACCGGGGTTTTTCCTCAGCCAGGGTTTCCTCAAAAACAAATAATGGTGTTATGAGTTATGTGTTATTTTCTTATGTTATTTTCATTTATGAAATCATATGGTTTATTTGGGATTGGTTTAAGTTTAATATAAAGTTATGTAATACTAATTCAGCCCCCCCTCTTAGTATTAATCAATCCTAAAAAAAGGTTTAGTGAAGATGTTAGCAACCTCCTCAGTAGTGGGAATGTACTCCAAACTTAGAGAGCCATCCTAAATCAAATGCTTGATGAAATGCATATGAAGCTCAATGTGCTTGGTTCTCTGATGCTCAACTGGATTATGGGAAATATGTATAGCACTTTGATTGTCACACCAAAGAATAGTAGGACTATCAAGAGGAAAACCAATCTCTATTATCAACTGTTGAAGCTATAAAACCTCTCGACTAGCTAGCACAACTACTTGGTACTCTACCTCTATAGATGATAATGCATGAGCTATCTACTTCTTGCAAGACCATGTGATAGGACTAGAACCAAGATAGAAGACAAAGCTAGAAGTAGACCTCCGATCAGTAGTATCACCAACTTAATCTGAGTCTATGTAACCAATAATGTGAGGATCACCTAATGTATAGTGAATGCCATAAAAAGTAGTACCCCAAATGTACCTCAAGATATGTTTGGGTTCTTGCCAATTAATCTCATGAGGATCATGTGAGAATCTAGAGATGAGGCCAGCTGAAAAGGAAATATCAAGATGAGTGTGTGTTAGGTACAACAAACTACCCACTACATGTCTATATAATGTGAAATCTATGGTAGAAGTAGAGAAAGTGGTAGATAAAATAACACCTAATTGAAAAGGTGTGGGAGTAGGCTTGCAATCAAGCATGTTGAGCCTCTTGAGAAAATGAAGAGCATACTTTTTCTAGAGTATGGAAAATCCCATCTAAAGACTGAATAACCTGTAGGCCCAAAAAATAGTGCAGAAGTCCAAGATTAGTCATCTCAAACTACTCTCTCAATGTGTGCTAAACACTCTGAATCATAGAGGATGAGATACCTATAATGATGAGATCATAAAAATATAGAACAAGCATCAATAGATCAACCCCATGACACTGAATGTACACTGTAGGACTAGCATGACAATGTGTGAAGTGTGAGGCAAGGGAAAATGAATCCATCTTCTCATACCAAGCCCTAGGGGCTTATTTGAGACCATATAGAGACCTCCAAAGTTTGTACACCATAGAAGAGTCTTGCAAAAAATCATGAGGCTGCTCCATGTAGATTTCCTCCTGTAGGTCTCCATGCAAAAAGAAACTCTTTACATCCATTTGATATATTGTCCATCCCTGAGAAGCTGCAAGAAATAGTACAAGGCATATAGAATTCATCTTGGTGATAGGAGAAAAGGTCTCAAAGTAATCAATACCCTCTACCTATGAAAATCCCTTTGTGAAAAGACATCCCTTATACCTATTAATAGAACCATCTACATAAAACTTGGTATGGTACACCCACTTGCACCGAACCAACTTCCTTCCTTTCAGAAGAGGACAAAGATCCCAAGTGTGATTCTTCATCAAAGAATAATACTCCTCATCCATAGCCCTATCCCACTTAGTCTAACCTATCACCTCTGAAAATATCTAAGGATAATCTAAAATAGCATGACTCAATAAACCAATACTAGATGTCTAAGCACAAGTGTGATGAGTATCTGAAGGATCACCTGCCAAAGGTCTAGCTGCATCAATAGTATCATGAGCCCACTTGGGAACATGTAGAACATCTAGTGGAAGTGGATAAGGTGGAGCATCATCCGAATCTTCCTTAGAGGAGATAGAATTGTGTAGAGGTGAAGATGAAGAACTAGGTAGTGAAGAAGAAGTTGATGATGGATGATCCATTTGAGGATAGCGCTCATCAAACTAAACATCTCACCGGAACAAGAATTCTTTGGAATTAGGATCAAACAACCTATACACCTTCACATCCTCATAGTAGCCAATAAATATGAGTGGTCATATTTTCCTCTCCATGGATTTCCTCTGAGCATCTAGAATAAATGCCCAAGCCTCACTACCGAAAACTCAGAATGTAGAAACATCAAGCTTGACATGAGTCCAATCCTCCTCAAGAGTCAAATGTTGTAATGCCTTATGAGGCATCTGATTATGAATATAGTTGGCACAATTGATAGACTCAACCCAAAAGGAATCACTCATAGCTCAAGACTATAGCATACAATTGGCCATCTCCTGTAATGTTCTATTCTTTCTCTCTATAGTCCCATTCTACTGAGGGGTATGAGGGACTATGAATTGATGTTGTGAACCATGCCTAGTGCAAAAATATCTGAAAGACTAATTCACATATTCCCTCCTATAATACCCCAAAAATGGGCTATAAGTTCATTAATCTCCTACATCTTCAATTCGAACGAAATTGACATCAAAGTCCTAATCTAAGGCACATCTAAACATCATCGAATCATAATTGATTATCTTAAATTCTACATCGGGGAATATTCCTAGTAATATTCCTAATCATCATAATTATCTTTAATTTTATAATTATTTGGCAATAAATCACATTTATCCTAAAGTTTGATTAATTGAATATTTTCATATTTAATTAATTAGATTTAATATTTGCCACTTAATTGTGTAATTAAATTTAATTCTATCTATTATTAATTGTATTATTTAATTTTGAAAATAAATCTAATATCATATGAATAATTGATTAAATTCTTATTTAATTAATTAAAGCAAGTTGTCATTATTTAATAATATAGTTTTTAATAAAAGTTTGATTAAATAATTGATTAACCCATAAATCAATTGTTTTATTTTTAAAAGCAGTTAAGTTGGAAATAAATCACTTTATTATTAAATTAATTCATAAATAAAACATGCACAATCATAAAAGCAAACAACTATCAATTATTAATTAAAGCTAAACTCTATTTTGAGTTAAAACTTAGCTTTTGCATGTTTTTGTGAGTTAATTATCCTTTATTTAAAAATAACTCAAAAATCAACCTGAGTTATTTGAGTGATTTATGGCTTTTTTTTCCCATGCACCTCCAAAGCCCTGGATTTCTATAAAATCAAGGCTTCAGCTCATCTCAGATCATCTCATAATTTTGCAAGCTTACTTTGCCAAAGTCATCTACGAATTGCACAACTATTTTGAAGAATTGGAATTTGGAGAATCAAAGCTTATTGCGAATCAAGGCTATTGTGAGATCAATTTGTTTTTTTTTTACATTCATTTAGATTCTTTTTTATATCATTGTTAGATCAATTCATAGCATATCAAATTTCCATATTAGCATAGATTCATATCAGTTTTTATCATTATTATTGCATAGAAAATATCAAAAAAATTAGATTAATTGCATTCATATTTCATATCAGTTTTGCATTCAAATCCTTCATTTAGGTGTCATCTAGGTCACTGATCTTGATAACAATCTGAGAACATTAATCTTGCACCTACTAGAAGGCAGTAAATCGCTTGGTTAAATTAGATTTCAATTTTGCATGATTTTGATTATAGCTAACCTCTAATGTTTTACTGAAGTGTTGTGTCTACAGATCAAGTACAAAATTCACACACACACCTCCCATTGTCAGTGTGAATATGATTGATATAAAAACTAGATTGCTTCTCTACAAATCACTTCAATGAATCAAAGAAATCATACTTGTACTTCAAGAAGTACACCCATATGCGTCTGGAGAAATCATCTATCAAGGTGAGTCTATATAGAGCACCAAAAAAAGGAGTGGGAAATGACATAAGATCATTGTGTATCAACTCCAAAGTTGATAGAGAACATGAGGATCTACCTATTGGAAAGGGATATCTGTGATGTTTTCCAAGCATACAACCTCAACAAACACCGTCAATACAAGAGATCTAAGGTAGCCCAATCACTAGCTCTTATGTACTCATCTGCTATAGATATCTATAGTTGACATGACCAAAACCCTCATGCCAAAGCTTTCTCTCTGTATCTGCATGAGCAAAAAGAGAAACACCAGTAGAATCAAAGCTCTTGAAGCCATCAAACCTATATAAGTGAGTTTCTGAATCAACACTCCCAGTAGCAACAACCAAATTAGGATCATGGAGGTCTCAAATAACCACATCATGTGGTGAGAACTGAACTGTCATACCAGATCCAAAATGAAAAATTTGATAAATAGATAGGAGGTTCATAGAAATGGCTGGAACCAAAACAACATCATGTAGAGAACCACCATCCAATGAAATAGTTCTAAAACCTGTAACTAAAAGTAGTGCTAAGTCACCAACTTCAATCTATGTAGTAACACTCTGAGAAAGTGAGGTAACCAATCCAGGGGAGTGTGAAATATGGTGTGAAGAACCTAAATCAATGTCCCATGAGGTAGTGGATGAAAAAGCTCGAGCAGAAAGAACATGACCTTTCCCTATGGGAGAAGGTGGAGGCTTCAGAGAAGAAATACTATGCTTCTGCATGGCTTCTTCTAGAGCCTCAAGTTGTTTCCAAGACCTAGAAACTAGATGCCCTTCCTTGCCACAAAAACTACAAGAATCACCTATGTACTTAGTAGTCTTGGAGGAGGACCCACCAGACTTAGAATTTTTTCCTTTCGGAGTAGATTTCTTTGGATCTGATTTTGGAGGTGGCTTGGAGGAATTCTCACTACCAACTGAATCTATTTTGGGCTTGGGATTCTACTTCTTCTTTCCCTTGGATGGATGGACAACCAATGCTTGGTTCTTTGATCCTATTAGAGAGTCCAACTAATTAATTTTGGCCTGCTCTCTAGTCAAATGATCACAAAACACCTCAAAAGTGGGCATGGTGAATCTAGGTCCCAAATTATCCATGGTAGAGTGGAAGGTAGAAGAAAAAATTTGAAATTTTATCCGAAGCTTAGATAGAATGAGATAAATTCACTCTTTATCAGTATTTTGCTTTCCACATCCATGTAACAAAGATCTATGTTGTTTGGACTTCATCAAAAAGTCCTTAATAGAGGGAAAAGAATCAGGTACAAGGGAGGTAAGCTTTGTGTCAATATGAAGTGCTCTAAACTCATTGATGGTGCCAAATAAGGTCTCAAATTTAGCCCACATCTCTTGAGGGGTATTGCATCCATCAAGATGAAACTAGAAGTTGTCTGATACTTGTAAAGATATCAACCCCATAGTCTCATCCATCTTGTTTATGTGTTGCATGACCTCAAAGGGCCTTGTGAATAATGGATGCACTACATCTAAACAAGACCACAACCCTTTTGAATGGAAAAGCTATGTCATTAGGGTTTTCCATGTGTGATAATTATGTAGGGTCAGAAGTTCTAGACAAGAAGAGGTCTCGGCCATAATTTTTAGAAGAGTTTTTTTTTTATGTATATCTGGTTTACAAAAGTAAATAATGGAAATAAGAGAAAAAAACACCCCCCAAAAATCCAAAAAAATGAACCCCTAAAGCTAGAAGGATTTTCTTTAACAAGAAAAAAGAAAAAAGGCTTCAAATATGAATCATATGTACCTTGAAAAAATTCTAATAAAATTAGACAAAGATTTGGATAGAGCTTGAGAATCACTTTTTGACTCTTCTTCTAGGTCAAAAAATAGAGCTAATTTGAGAAAATTAGGCCCCCTAGACTGCAGGAAAGATCATTTAGCTGTGACAGCATAAAGAGTAAGAAAGATGGATGAAAAAAGTAGATTAAATCACATGATAGCATCCTGCTTGGAACTAGCTTTTTGGCAATATCTCTTTTTCCAAAACATGATGCCTGGAGCTCTGGGTATGCCAATTTGAGTGCAAGGGAATCCAGTAAGAAAAAAATACCACAACAATGGTGGGGGCCAACTGCTAGCTCCAAGCCGCAATAGTTGGTCATATGCAACTAGGGATTAAACTGACGGTTTGATCGTGGTGATGACCGCTATGGTTTAACTTGATGGTTACCGCATGATGACTGTTGTGGTAAGTCACTAGCAGCCCGTCGTTGTCTGTCGGTGGCGGTGGAGCATAGGTAGCCTACGAGAGGCATGAATTTTTTAAATTATTTTTGCCAAAAAAATACCTCATAGTACTTGTAGATTCTTGCCTTGAGGTGTGTGCACAACCGTACGACCCTAAGGAAATTTTTTTTTGCTTCTCCCTGCAACTTTGTCCAAATTGGATGTATTTTATATCAAAATAGGGGTTTGGGGGCACTATGAGCTCAATGGTGAGGTCCGCTTCATCTCAAAGTGCACCAAAAAATAGTGACCCCTAATTTCAATAAAAGATACCTGAAAAAGCCATGATCTGAACCAAATGATCCTCTTATCTCTTCTTCCTTCAAACATGAACAAGTTGTAGTAGATCAGGCTCTAATACCATGTAGGATTTGAGCAATACAAATCCACAAAACCTGAAGATCACCTGCATACAAAATCCTGTTACAAGGAGGTAGAGACAAGAAGAGGGCAAGGGTTTAACTTAGAAAAATATGAAGACAAAATATCCTCAATAATTGAATCAATGAAATATGCAAGGGATCAATCCTTATAAAGGAGATTGAAAACCTAAAGGGAATACCCTAAAAATAAAAAGTGCATGTAATAATTAATTTAATTATTACATGACTAATGCATGCATGTTTCAAAACTAAGATGACTAGTGCATGAGTGTTTTAAATATAAAACAACTAATGCATGAGTGTTTTTATTATAAAATAATTAATGCAAGTGCATAAAGTGAAATCTTAAGAAGGGAGTAAAGCTAATTTAATTAACATAATTAAATTAATACTTTACTCTAACACAAATGATAACAAATAATGATTTTTTTAAAAAAATAGTTAGAATAATTTTTAAACTAAAAATATTAAAATCATGTTCTTAAATATATATTTACTAAAAAACCAAAAAAAATTGTAAAAAAATAGACTCATTGTTGGAAGGGACCTATTTTTTAAATTTGAAAAAGTAATAAGAATAATGATAATTTTTTAAGTTTTTTTTTTATCATTAAGATATAATGGCTATTTAAATTTTAAATGTAAACAAAAATCAGTGTATTACACTAATCTAAAAATATCTAAATATAAAAATATAATTATATATTATAAAAAATAAATGTATATCTATAAATAATTATAAATATAGAATGAAATATTTTTTTTCGCTTGGTAAATTTTTGAATTTTATTTATAATATAGATAGATATTACAAAGCCACTTAACTCTAGCATATTTTGCCTAAAATACCTAACATCTTAGTAAATACTAACCGCCCAATGCCATCTATAGAATCTGCAACATATCCAGAAGAAATCATAACAGTTTACAAGCCAAAATGGTGCTTCAACACCTAGATCGATCCAAAATACATAAATAAACTTCTATGCTTAAATCTACTATACAACCCATATCAGACACAAAATTGAGCATTTACAAAATTTGGTAGACAAAAAAAATTTCCTTCAAACTAGGTAGCTCAACCTACCCATTTCTTCTCTGGTCTCATTTGGGATAATCATACTACCCCAGGTGTCAACCTTGGGTTTCTTTCCTTTCTTTAGTTGCATCACTGGATTGACATCACCTTCCTTTGGTTTTAGTTTGATAATTGACTTCTTTGGGGTATGTTTCACCCTTTTTTTCCTCTGATTCTCTATTTTTTCAAGCACCAATTCAACTTCTTGAAAGTACAAAAAAACTTCATACCAACACTATGTACATTCCTCAATTTGCAATTCTTTCATCTTTAATGAACTCCACACAATAAATGGTTGATACTCTCAACTAACACCTTCCACAATCCACCACAAGCTTGCCCCTATTTCCAATCCCACGGCTAGTTCTTCCCTAACAATGATAGAATCCATACCACTAGCCCATTCGGGTTTGACACACATCCTCATCGCCTTCATAAAATCTTCTCAACTACCAAGTTATAAATCACATGCCAAGCATAGGGATGAAATGTCTAGGTTGGTTCTTAACTGAATATCAGTCTTAAAAAAATCCACACGCAATAGCTTTATAACACATCCCAAAACTTGTAGTCATCATCAAATGTAAACACATTTCTCAATCTCCTAATCATTATCTCACCTCTAAATCTTGGCAATTCACTTGGGGAATTCAAGGAGAAGTTGGATTCCATGTTTGTATTGTTAATTTCCCACAATTCAACTCCAAATTTCACTTTCAGTAGAATTGTCCTAGAAAATTTCCTCTTTTAACAATAATTTTTTTTCCAAATAGTTCCTTTAATCTTCCCACCCAATGCCACACAAAGAAGGCACCCTATGCTCAATGTACACCCTCAAAGACCACCATTTGGTCTTACCCCATAGTTGCACGACACCCTCAACCTTCGTATGGTACTGCCCCAAAGTCTTCCTTTCGGTACCACTAGTTTGTTGTATGATATTAATGATCTTTTTGTATGGTCAACAATTTCTCCCTCTTTCGTACATACACCCATCTATTACCTCCTTATAGACACCAAAATAATAACAAATGGATGGATGGTCAATGCTACAATATGATAATGCATGACTCCCTTTGACTGATGCATGTGGTGAATGAAGGCCTAGTATTTAGTGAACAAGAAAGTCTATCGTACGATGGCTTTGACTAATGTATAGTAAGCCAATAATCGTATGATCACTTCCCTTCACTATTGTGTAAAGACTAGAGGATGTATGACCACAAGTTTCCCTCCTTTTGTGATGTATACAGATGTTGATTACCATTTTTTTGTGCAAGTGTGAAATAGAACACAAACAAGAATGTGATGCACATAAATACAAGTTTAGAACTCGCACATGCAGAGGAAAATTTTATAAATAATGATAGCACTTTAGATTACAATAATCTTAGGTTAATATTGTTTAGAACAATAGAGAGGGGGGGGGGGGCAAACCAGTTGTTCTCAGGTCTAGATGTACCAAATGAACTTTTAAACACTTCAACAATCTCAAATCTAATCACCAATACAACTCGGTCTCTAAAGTATATATATGAGAAACATATAACATGCAGTCCACTGTCCAAAAGTAATTAACTTGCAGAATATAGAAACATTCACACAAGTATAACACCAGGATCTATAGTGGAAACCCAACTTGGGAAAAACCACTTTGTAACATGTTATTGATATTTTCACTCTTCTGAAGTGAGCTCTATGAAAAGGCAACCTTGTTAAAGTTTTAAAAACACATTGCTAGGTGTGACCCTGTTAAAGGATTTAAAAACTCTGTCAAAAGTGACCTGGTTAAAGGATTTAAGTACATTCCATTAGAAAGCCACCTTGATTAAAGAATTTAAATAATGATTATTAGGTCAACCTTGATTAAAGGATTTAGACCGATACAATGGTTAGAAAGTAACAATAGTTTTTGATCTGAAAAACATACAACTCACTTTGCAAATAATAGATCCAATTTGTACATATATGATGATTTATTGATTGAGTTCCATTTCCATCTCCATCACTAATCTACTCAGAATTCACTTCAAGCAATCACAACTTTGATCAACTCCTTCACAATTTCACCTTCATCCTTCTTCTTAGACTTGTTAGTCAATAACATCAACAACTTCAGCACACACTGTAACCTCACAATTAGGTTTTTCTTTATACCTCCTCAATTGGGTAGATCCATCTTTTTCCACTCAATCTCCTTCATAGATCTTAGGTTTCGGTCAAATTCATTTATCCTTACAATATTTAAGTTCTTCATCCTTACTTCTTGATACATCTTCAAACTTCTCATTGAATCCATAACAAAATGATTTACCATGCATTAAATTCTTCATACAATCAATTAATAAAGTCAACACAATTTACATAACCCAAGAATTCAACTATGTCGGCTGGGAATCTCAATTCTTTCTCCAAATGTAAATTACTGACACTCGGTCAATATTATGTTCATCTCCTCAGTCATCACTGCGTAACTCGGTCATCTCTACAAACTTTCTTCCTCGGCTAACACTGTCTTGCTTGGTAATTTCCTATCACTTGGCATAAACTGATGTTCGGTCAACACTAAATTTACTAAACATATACTGGTTCTTGGTCGACACTAACATCACTCAGCTTAAACTAGATTCCTTTACTTTTTCTCGGTTAATCCTACTTCTTTAGTCTTTCTTCTTACCTAGATAAATAATACATTATTTTATCAATGTGCCAAATAATCAAGTACCCATTGAAGTATCAAATAACTCAACCATTCCTCAGGTTCTCTTGTTATCTCCCTTGCCCTAATCCTTTTCATTAATCAATAGATATAGTAATTTCTTAGATAGCAACTATCTCACCAATTAAGGTTTGACATCAATGAAAATACAAAAATTGTTTCAATTGCAGTTTCCAACAATCTCCCTATTTGGCATTGATGGCAACACCATATGAATAACACATGATTTACCAACCAATCCAAAAAAATTTGTCAGTCCATCAGAAAGATTTATAATATCCTTAGCTTCATTCTAATTCACAACAACTTAGCCTTGCTTGACCATTCACACAATTACTCCCTCTGAATCTTTTATGTATCTCTGTCCCTCTGATTCTCTGAATCTCTGTATCTTAGAACATATACCTCAGTGTTATTTATTTTTATGTTATCATTTGAATCTCTCCCTCTTTGACAATAATGCCAAAGTAGTATCTAGCACTTACATCTTTCATATGTAAATGTCATCTTGTCAGTTCTGTATTAGTATTTCTCCCTCTGTCATCTTGCTTATGACTGATTATTAGCTTTGTTGTACTTTTCAAAACTCTAGGTAGCTCCTTAAGTATGACCTTTCCTGCATCAATTTGTCATATATTCTAAGTAGCACATTTGATGTAGTGCTCCTAGTTGAAGAGGAAGCATCAGTTAGGGGAAGCACCCCTAATTTACCTCTAAGATATTCATGAGAATCCTTAGGTAAAGCTTTTGTGAATATGTCTACTAGTTGTTCCTTTGTACTCACATATTCTATTCTCACTTCTTTATTTTGTACCAATTCTCTCAAGTAATGACACTTGATAGAAATATGTTTAGTCTTTGTGTGCATCACTAGATTCTCTGATATGTTGATAGAGCTTGTGTTATCACAAAAAATAATAACTGGTTCAGTGATTTCCTCTTTCATTCCTTTCAACAATTTCTTGATCCATACTAGATTTGAACAATTCACTGCAACTACTCACTAGTAAATTTGGCTTCAAATTTCGACCAAGAATTGGTCAAAATTTTGACCGAAATTAGTCAAATTTATGACCAACATTGTCGTCGGTCTTTTTTTGTCAAATTTTTGACGTACTTATAATCAGTCAAAATTTTGACTAAAATAGAGGTCAAAAATTTGACTGAGTCCATGATTCAAAATTGTCGTCATTTTTTATAATAGTCAAAATTTAGACCAATTGTCGAACAAGTATCCACCTAATATTGATCGAAATTTCAACCGGTGGCAGCAAAAATTTCCACCAAATGTTGGTCAAAATTTTGATGAAAACATCAAATGTTCGACCGAGATGCTATACGTTCGACGGATGAGATGGTCAAAATTTTGTTGTTTTGGTCAAAATTTTGTTGGTCAAAATTTTGTTATTCTGGTCAAAATTTTGACCATCCTTTGGAGGAGCCTTTTAGTGGCAGTGGTCGAAATTTTGACCAATGTTATTTTTTTTTTTAAAAAAAAAAATGTTACCTACGTAAGGTGAATTTAGAGTTCTTTTCATTAACCTGTGATTCATGAGTAGTGGTTTACATGAACCCATCTCTCATGAGAATGAATGGAACACTTATCACTCATTGGCTCTAGCTAATGCTCACAGAGGCGAAGCACCGGGACTTCCCAAGAGGTCACCCATCCCAGTACTACTCCAACTCGAGCGCACTTAACTACGGAGTTTCCTCCGTGGTTAAACCCACTCTGCTTGCATTCTCATTTGCAAAACCTTCACCAAGTGTTGTGCCTTATGAACCATCGATTAGAAAGCCCCTTAAGCTCATCAACTGGTTCGTAAGGCGCAACACTTGGTGAAGGTTTTGCAAATGAGAATGCAAGCAGAGTGGGTTTAACCAGGGAGGAAACTCCGTAGTTAAGTGCGCTCGAGTTGGTGTAGTACTGGAATGGGTGACCTCTCGAGAAGTCCCGGTGCTTCACCTCTGTGAGCATCAGCTAGAGCCAATGAGTGCTAACTATTCCATTCATTCTCATGAGAGATGGGTTCATGTGAACCACTACTCACGAATCACGGGTCAATGAGTTTGACTCAAAAAACTACACAGTTGAATCTTGATAGCAATATCACAATTTGAGTTGCTGTGGAAAATATCTCCTACTTATTAATTGACAAGCTTAAGGGGCTTTCTAATGAATGGTTCATAAGGCATAACACATGGTGAAGGTTTTGCAAATGAGGATGCAAGCAGAGTGGGTTTAACCATGGAGGAAACTCCGTAGTTAAGCATGCTCGAACTAGAGTGGTACTGGGATGGATGACCTCTCTGGAAGTCTCGGTGCTTCACCTCCATAAGCATCACCTAGAGCCAATGAGTGCTAACTATTCCATTCATTCTCATGAGAGATCCATTTGATAAAGCTTGTTGAAAGAACTTCAAACATTTTGAAGCATCTATTGGATTCTGTCACCCAAATGGAAGATGGATTTCCCAATTTAGAAATTCAGAGTTCTTTTCATTAACCTATGATTCATGAGTAGTGGTTTACATGAACCCATCTCTCATGAGAATGAATGGAATAGTTACCACTCATTGGCTCTAGGTGATGCTTATGGAGGTGAAGCACCGGGACTTCCCGGGAGGTCATCCATCCCAGTACCACTCCAGCTCGAGCACGCTTAACTACGGAGTTTCCTCCATGGTTAAACCCACTCTGCTTGCATCCTCATTTGCAAAACCTTCACCAAGTGTTATGCCTTATGAACCATTCATTAGAAATCCCCTTAAGCTTGTCAAGTAATAAGTAGGAGATATTTTCCACAACAAGTCAAATTGTGATATTGCTATCAACATTCAACTGTGTAGTTTTTTGAGTCAAACTCATTGACCCGTGATTCATGAGCAGTGGTTCACATGAACCCATCTCTCATGAGAATGAATGGAACACTTAGCACTCATTGGTTCTAGCTGATGCTCATAGAGGTGAAGCACCGGGACTTCCCAAGAGGTCACCCATCCCAGTACTACTCCAACTCGAGCGCACTTAACTATGGAGTTTCCTCCGTGGTTAAACCCACTCTGCTTGCATTCTCATTTGCAAAACCTTCACCAAGTGTTGTGCCTTATGAACCATCGATTAGAAAGCCCCTTAAGCTCATCAACTGGTTCGTAAGGCGCAACACTTGGTGAAGGTTTTTCAAATGAGAATGCAAGTAGAGTGGGTTTAACCAGGGAGGAAACTCCGTAGTTAAGTGCGCTCAAGTTGGTGTAGTACTAGAATGGGTGACCTCTCGGGAAGTCCCGATGCTTCACCTCTATGAGCATCAGCTAGAGCCAATGAGTGCTAACTGTTCCATTCATTCTCATGAGAGATGGGTTCGTGTGAACCACTACTCATGAATCATGGGTCAATGAGTTTGACTCAAAAAACTACACAGTTGAATCTTGATAGCAATATCACAATTTGACTTGCTATGGAAAATATCTCCTACTTATTAATTGACGAGCTTAAGGGGCTTTCTAATGAATGGTTCATAAGGCATAACACTTGGTGAAGGTTTTGCAAATGAGGATGCAAGCAGAGTGGGTTTAACCATGGAGGAAACTCCATAGTTAAGCATGCTCGAGCTGGAGTGGTACTGGGATGGATGACCTCCCAGGAAGTCCCAGTGCTTCACCTCCGTAAGCATCACCTAGAGCCAATGAGTGCTAACTGTTCCATTCATTCTCGTGAGAGATCCATTTGATAAAGCTTGGTGAAATAAATTCAAACATTTTGAAGCATCTATTGGATTCTGTCACCCAAAAGGAAGATGGATTTCCCAATTCAAAAATTCCCAGCCACCGTCTTTAATAAATTTATCTGGATCATCTAAAATGATCTTCAAAATTGGCCGCCAGTTCAAGTTCATTCTGCTTTCATAATACTTTATATCCATTGAGTTTAGCCATTCTCTGATGCCATCAAGAGAAGATTGAGGAATAACATTAATGCGGAGTACATCCCGCTTGAAGTCTTTGAAAACAATAGCCATATCAAATGCCTTTTGCCCAAGTCCTACTTTCTCAAGGTTAATTATCTCAATCTCACTAATGGTTATTACTAAGAAAGGCAATTCCACCAACTCTACCAAACAGTTTACGGTAGGAACAATAAAAGCAGAGGCTTTGAAAGGAACTCCATGAAAACCTAGCTCTCTAAATGGTATATCAAACTCCAGTTCAAAATCTTTTAGATGAGGCTGCTCCCATAGCTCTGTTACTCATTTAACAAACCCTTCAAACTCTCCATTGATTTGATTTTTCCTGTCCCTCTCTTGCTGCTCTTCCTCAATTTCATCAGGATCATACATGGACCTTCTTGCCCCTCCTAAAGTTTGGACCACGTCCATTACTTCCACATAAAACTGGACATCCTTAGTCTTCTTAGTTCCCACCATAATATGGTTATGCAAATGAAAATGAAGCAAAGTAATCATCTCCTTCTCTTCTGGCTGGAAGAATTCATGTTTAATATTTCTATACATGATATCAGCTCTCTCTTCTACTCTCATGGTTGAATACTGAAATCCATTATAGTGGGCCTCCAAAGTTCTAGTCATCTTTCTTCCTCTTCCACCAAATGCCGGCCCGATCCACAAGTCTGCCAACCTAATTGGCTTTGTTTTTGAAAGCTAAAGTTTCTTCTGAGTCACCAGTGTAGGTGTCTCTGCCTTTTCAAACTCTATCATAGCTATAGACCGTCTGTGGGATTTGATCATTTGTACCACTTGGTTGATGATGCAGGGGCATCCAGCAGGGCACCTGAGCCCAGGAGTGGAATGGCATTCAGAGATGTTCAATTGCAATGTTAGACTCAATATTCAAAGCAAAATTCATAATCAAGTCTAAAGGTCATTGTAATGTAATAAGGAATAATTCAGTATGTAAGCAAGATATGGACGTACAAAAAAAACCAGTGAGCTGTTTAACAAATCCCCAAAAGAAATCGATATCAAGAATGTAGCGAAAAAGATGTGAGTAGAATGGAAAAAGATGTGAGGTGCATGAACATCAAAGATTAATATGGCTAGAAGATAGAAGCAATGAACTGTTCATGGGTTCCAAGCACTTAAAAAATGTGGAGTTCAGTCAGCCTGTAGTAGCAAGCTAAAAAAATTCTTTCAAGTCATTGATTCAGTTTGCCATGTTTATTGACCTCAAATTTGGTCTTTTCATTAACCTGTGATTCATGAGTAGTGGTTTACATGAACCCATCTCTCATGAGAATGAATGGAATAGTTACCACTCATTGGCTCTAGGTGATGCTTACGGAGGTGAAGCACCGAGACTTCCCGGGAGGTCATCCATCCCAGTACCACTCCAGCTCGAGCACGCTTAACTACGGAGTTTCCTCCATGGTTAAACCCACTCTGCTTGCATCCTCATTTGCAAAACCTTCACCAAGTGTTATGCCTTATGAACCATTCATTAGAAAGCCCCTTAAGCTCGTCAATTAATAAGTAGGAGATATTTTCCACAACAAGTCAAATTGTGATATTGCTATCAACATTCAACTGTGTAGTTTTTTGAGTCAAACTCATTGACCCGTGATTCATGAGTAGTGGTTCAAATGAACCCATCTCTCATGAGAATGAATGGAACACTTAGAACTCATTGGTTCTAGCTGATGCTCACAAAGGTGAAGCACCGGGACTTCCTGAGAGGTCACCCATCCCAGTACTACTCCAACTCAAGCGCACTTAACTACGGAGTTTCCTCCATGGTTAAACCCACTCTGCTTGCATTCTCATTTGCAAAACCTTCACCAAGTGTTGTGCCTTATGAACCATCGATTAGAAAGCCCCTTAAGCTCATCAACTGGTTCGTAAGGCACAACAGTTGGTGAAGGTTTTGCAAATGAGAATGCAAGCAGAGTGGGTTTAACCAGGGAGGAAACTCCGTAGTTAAGTGTGCTTGAGTTGGAGTAGTACTGGAATGGGTGACCTCTCGGGAAGTCCCAGTGCTTCACCTCTGTGAGCATCACCTAGAGCCAATGAGTGCTAAGTGTTCCATTCATTCTCATGAGAGATGGGTTCGTGTGAACCAGAGTATCAAAACCCACAGCGAGTCAGGCGAGTTATCCTAACTCGCGGGTCGAGCCATGGCTCCCGGGTTTTGGTGACCTGACTGAGTCATGGGCCGAGTTATGGGGCATGACCCGCGTGACTCACCGAGTTAGCGGGTCATGGCCATAACTCATGGGTCCGTGCCTCATGACCCATGCCGTGGTAGGCCCGAGCCATAGACTTCTCAACAACAGTGATATACATGTTGTTGAAGGATGAGAAAAATTGTGACAATCACTTAGAACAAGACAATAATCTGCTGTTTCAAGTAGGAAGAATGTGCCAATGATGCAGTCATAATAACAATGATATGAGCAATAATCCATGAATGAGAGCAGCAAACAAAAGGATGTAGAAGACAATATGCTGGAGGACAGTGCCTTTCATTTTTATTACAGTGATCAGAAATGGAGAAATGCAGAAGAATATCGGTGAAAATCATGACTGTTATGAGAGGACATGATAATTCACAAACAGTCACATCAATGTCTAAGGACATTGATCATCTTCATGAATCTCTAATGACAGTAGGCTTCATGAATTTCTGATGACAGTAGTCTTTAGTGAGTGTTCAAGGATAGTGTTCAAAGAAAGAAGACAGCAAACAGAAGAATGAATCCTAAAGTAGTCATTAGTCATGAAAAGTCACTGATAAAAGATGATTAAAAGTAGTGTTTTGCAATGTGATAGCATTGAAAAGAAAATCAATAAGAGCAGTGATGTATAGCAGTGATTACATGATGAAACAATGACATATACTGTTAGAAACAATGACATTCACTGTTAGAGCAGTCACAATAAGGATCAGAATAGTAAGTAAATGATAGGTCATGAAGAGCAGTCCAAGGAATGTCAAAAAAGTTAGGCAATGAATAAATAAGAAGAATCATAAAGAAATGAGAACAGCTGACGATGTATCACAAGAATATCAGTTAGAACAGCCATGATTCATCAATGAGCATTCATGAGTTGTTAAAGGGAATAGTAGGACAAACGCCTTGGGACAATGAAGATTGAAATGCTAAGAATCAATGATCCACAAGATTCAAATTGGAGAGATGGAATGAAGACAATGAATGTAATGGAAAAAATAGTGATCAAATTGCCTTGGTTATTGATTGAATCTACACATTTGAATATCTATATATATTGAACTAGCAAATAAGAAAAGACGTGACTGTTCACATTAGAAATGACATGTTAGTTCATAATGAAGTGACATGACTGTTCATAACAATTACCATTCGTTCCCTTCATTATCGATTATACTTTGTTCTCTTAATCATATCCTTTAGATGTTTTTTGACCTTTAGATGTGATGTGATGTGTTTTTAAGCTTTATTCAATAATGGGTGCCTGAAACAAGTTTTAAATTTTAAGAAATCTCTATTTTATTTTTTTTCTGAGTCATAGCCGAGTCGTTGCCGAGTCATCGGTGAGTCACGGGTTGAGTCGGCCTTGCCGAGTCTGAGTTTTGATTCTTTGGTGTGAACCACTACTCATGAATCATGGGTCAATGAGTTTGACTCAAAAAACTACACAGTTGAATCTTGATAGCAATATCACAATTTGACTTGCTGTGGAAAATATCTCCTACTTATTAATTGACGAGCTTAAGGGGCTTTCTAATGAATGGTTCATAAGGCATAACACTTGGTGAAGGTTTTGCAAATGAGGATGCAAGTAGAGTGGGTTTAACCATGGAGGAAACTCCGTAGTTAAGCGTGCTCAAGCTGGAGTGGTACCGGGATGGATGACCTCTTGGGAAGTCCCGGTGCTTCACCTCCATAAGCATCACCTAGAGCCAATGAGTGGTAACTATTCCATTCATTCTCATGAGAGATGGGTTCATGTAAACCACTACTCATGAATCACAGGTTAATGAAAAGAACTCTGAATTTCTGAATTGGGAAATCCATCTTCCATTTGGGTGACAGAATCCAATAGATGCTTCAAAATGTTTGAAGTTCTTTCACCAAGCTTTATCAAATGGATCTCTCACAAGAATGAATGGAACAATTAGCACTCATTGGCTCTAGGTGATGCTTACGAAGGTGAAGCACCGAGACTTCCCGGGAGGTCATCCATCCTAGTACCACTCCAGCTTGAGCACGCTTAACTATGAAGTTTCCTCCATGGTTAAACCCACTCTGCTTGCATCCTCATTTGCAAAACCTTCACCAAGTGTTATGCCTTATGAACCATTCATTAGAAAGCCCCTTAAGCTTGTCAATTAATAAGTAGGAGATATTTTCCACAGCAAGTCAAATTGTGATATTGCTATCAAGATTCAACTGTGTAGTTTTTTGAGTCAAACTCATTGACCCGTGATTCATGAGTAGTGGTTCACATGAACCCATCTCTCATGAGAATGAATGGAATAGTTAGCACTCATTGGCTATAGCTGATGCTCACAAAGGTGAAGCACCGGGACTTCCCGAGAGGTCACCCATTCCAGTACTACACCAACTTGAGCGTACTTAACTATGTAGTTTCCTCCCTGGTTAAACCCACTCTGCTTGCATTCTCATTTGCAAAACCTTCACCAAGTGTTGTGCCTTATGAACCATCGATTAGAAAGCCCCTTAAGCTCATCAACTGGTTCGTAAGGCACAACACTTGGTGAAGGTTTTGCAAATAAGGATGCAAGCAGAGTGGGTTTAACCATGGAGGAAACTCCGTAGTTACGTGCACTCGAGTTGGAGTAGTACTGGGATGGATGACCTCCCAGGAAGTCCCGGTGCTTCACCTCCATAAGAATCACCTAGAGCCAATGAGTGCTAACTGTTCCATTCATTCTCGTGAGAGATCCATTTGATAAAGCTTGGTGAAAGAACTCTAAACATTTTGAAGCATCTATTGGATTCTATCACCCAAATGGAAGATGGATTTCCCAATTCAGAAATTCCCAGCCACCATCTTCAATAAATTTATCTTGATCATCTATAATGGTCTTCAAAATTGGCCGCCAGTTCAAGATCATTCTACTTTCATAATACTTTATATCCATTGAGTTTAGCCATTCTTTGATGCCATCAAGAGAAGATTGAGGAATGACATCAATGCGGAGTACATCCCACTTGAAGTCTTTGAAAACAATAGCCATATCAAATGCCTTTTGCCCAAGTCCTACTCTCTCAAGGTTAACTATCTCAATCTCACTAATGGTTATTACTAAGAAAGGCAATTCCACCAACTCTACCAAACAGTTTACAGTAGGAACAATAAAAGTAGAGGCTTTGAAAGGAACTCCATGAAAACCTAGCTCTCTAAATGGTATATCAAACTCTAGTTCAAAATCTTTTAGATGAGGCTGCTCCCATAGCTCTGTTACTCGTTTAACAAACCCTTCAAACTCTCCATTGATTTTATTTTTCATGTGCCTCTCTTGCTGCTCTTCCTCAATTTCATCGGGATCATACATGGACCTTCTTGCCCCTCCTAAAGTTTGGACCACGTCCATTACTTCCACATAAAACTGGACATCCTTAGTCTTCTTAGTTCCCACCATAATATGGTTATGCAAATGAAAATGAAGCAAAGTAATCATCTCCTTCTCTACTGGCTGGAAGAATGCATGTTTAATATTTTGATACATGATATCAGCTCTCTCTTCTGCTCTCATGGTTGAATATAGAAATCCATTATAGTGGGCCTCCAGAGTTCTAGTCATCTTTCTTCCTCTTCCACCAAATGTCGGCCCAATCCACAAGTCTGCCAACCTAATTGGCTTTGTTTTTGAAAGCTGAAGTTTCTTCTGAGTCACCAGTGTAGGTCTCTCTACCTTTTTAGACTCTATCATAGCTACAGACCGTCTGTGGGATTTGATCATTTGTACCACTTGGTTGATGATGCAGGGGCATCCAGCAGGGCACCTGAGCCCAGGAGTGGAATGGCATTCCGAGATGTTCAATTGCAATGTTAGACTCAATATTCAAAGCAAAATTCATAATCAAGTCTAAAGGTCATTGTAATGTAATAAGGAATAATGCTATAAAAGCAATGTAATAAGTGAAAATCCCATGTAATGAGTCAAAATGTCATGTAATGGTCATATAGGGTTAAGGTCTAAGTGGTTTTAGGTTTATAGGCATTAAATGGGTCCTTGACAAAGAATAGTCTCAATGACAGAGACAGAGGATCAGTCTTCAAAAAAGGAGCATTGATTGAGGATACATTACCTTGAGACTGAGATCTTCAAAAGGTTGCAGTCAAATGGAAGATTACAGTCTCAAAGGAATATAGGAGAAATGTTTGGAGACAAAACAGTGAGAGAGGCTTTACTCAAAAAATGCATCCAAGAAGGTGAGTACCTGGAAGATGGTTTGCTTCAAGGAAGTTAGAATTCTATTTCCTCAGTTTGATTGTTACAGTAGAGGATACAGAGCAGCTGTTACAGGGTTCTTTGCTCTTGAGTAATTTGAACCTCAAAGGCAGAGCTCTTCTCATCTCTTTAACATTACAAGTGGCTGTTTAAAGAAGATTTCTAGGTTTGGATGGTCCACAGTAAAATTTCCGAAAGAGTGTATCGAGTCTTCCCACATAACGTTTTAAGCTTGATGGGAACATAGGCAAAAAAAAAGTTTCTAATTAGATTTTAACAAAATTTTAGCCCTTCCATTATATTCATATTATTTAACATCTTCATAATCACCACTGTAGCTTGTAAGGTGATTCATCAAATTAAAAACAAAGCCTCCATGGCTTCTTACAACCTTTGAGTATTGTAAACTATAAGTAATATTCAGTAGAGAAATATAGCGAGGTAAGTGAGGACATTCTTCATTATAAGAATGAAATGATAGACAAGGGTAACTCTCAGGTTTAGTCTTTAACCATGCAAACTGTAATTGTAGAGACCGGCCTGGTTATTACCATTGACATTCAATTATCTATTGAGCTTATGAGCTTGGAGAAGAGAACTACAAACTGCAACACCCTCACCAACTATAAGAAATAGCCAGTAATGAAACAGTACGCAATTTAAAAAGGTCAAAGTTTAGAGTTTACTGTTTAAACCAAAATTCTATGAAGTGTTGATATAGTTGACATGTTTTATACAAAATACATACTGCTGAACACGTTTAAACAACACATTCTAAGCTTTCATTTCTTTGGTTGATTTATTAGGAATGCTTTTACTTAATTCAATAAGACCCACTTATTAAATTTATTAGGAATGCTATTACTTAATTCAATAATACCCACTTATTAAATGATTTTAGATGAATGACATAAACAAATCAAAACTTAAAATAAATTGTTTAAACCAAAATAATATTTTGTTCAAACCAAAATTATGATAATAGTTACCTGAAGGCCTTTCAGTTCAATTATTCTCTTGAGCTCTTTGAGCATTTTGATTCCACTGGTGTCAACAGTGGTTACAGCTGCATAAGTGAAAAAAGAGAATGAAAAGCAGCACCAAAGTACAATACAAACCAAACCTACTGGAGTTTGACCATATACAGCTGTATATCTAAATCCCAGAATAAAGGAAACAAGAATGGTTTTATATGATAAAATTAGGGTGCATTTATTCCATTTTATTCTGCTCCATAGTTTTGTTACTAGAAAACCGATTACAAGTGAAGGGAAATCCTTTTACAAAAAAGAAATGATGCATCAAATATGTAAGCTTTCAGAACTTATGGCCCATATCTATAATAACATACTACAAAGTGTCTTCCTTCAGCTTGGCAAGATGCTCCTCTTCATCCATTATCCATCTCATTATCCTGCGTACATTGTAAAATTTATTAAGGTCCCCAATAAATAATCCATGTAATGAAGACTGTGGATTAGAGATGTGTCAAAGCAGAAGAGCTCAGAAGAGAAGGGTTATGGTGAATGGGTGCTCATGACATTGCTATTGCTTGGATTACTCAAAACATCAAATAACAAATAATATATAAAGTTATAAACTGTTAAGGGGAGGGAGAACAGTAGTCGTATGGACTATCTTCTTCAATATCAAATACCATCATGCAATTCATTACAATATTATGCTTAACATAATATATTCTAAAAATGACATTTTTGAAATTCTACCAAAACTTAATCTAAAAATGACTACTATTCACAAGATGAGTTATTCGAAAGATGGGTTATTTGAAAGATGGGTTATAAATAATTGAATCAAGCATGACTACATTCAGGAAGCTGACCCTACACATAGGACATTCATTATGTCTATTGAAAAATAAGCTTTTAAAATAAACATAGACAAATCACCTTTCTCTTAAGTAGCTTGAATTGGAAAAATAGATTCAAGCTACAATGCTTTGAATTCAATAAAAACTTAGAATTAAATAATATTTTGTAGCTTAGCAATTTAGGAGTGCTGGAGTGATTACCAGTTGTGATGTAGCAAGATGTGCATGAACCTTCAATGTTCATCGTGTCAATGGCAATCATCTCTTTATTGCCATCAATATTGTAGTTCTTGAACAGTGCAAAAGTTCTGCCAACTGCTATTCCTTCCTGTACGGGAATAATTCAAATCAACTAGAGGTAATAAATTACTAGCCAATGAACATAATTATAAATCTTTGATGAGTTGATCTTTTAAACTTTTTTCTTGCAAATTCCACCTTTTAAGGAAAAACACAAAATTGTTAGATATAGCCACTAAAAGAAAAGACCGGAATGAAAGGAAAAATACCGTACCAATTAATGATATGAAAAAAAAATAGTGGGATAAACTTAGTTCACTTATGATGTTCCACCTTTTACGTATGGTGGGCCCGAATATATGCAATGTTAGGTCATAAAGTTTCTTATAAAACATATCATTTCCTGCAAAAAATGTCATGGGATAATCAATCCAAAACTTGTTATGAATAGGTAAATGCATATTACAATATAAAAAATAATTATTTAAAGTACCTGGAATCTGAGGACATTTTATAGGCATTGATTCATTATTGTCAATCAATAATGACGTCTGTGTCGCACCTGTGCTAGTAACACGGGTAGATCCAAGAAATGGTGGTGAATTATCACCAATACATGCAGATTGATCAGTATCTGGTGTACCAAGCGGTGCCACCGGGGTATCTCCTACTCCAAAAAAATAATCCACTATGTGATGCACCCAAGATTAAAGTACACTAGATACTGATCAATCTACATGCATTGGTGATACCCACTTGATGTCGCCTTTGGTCTCATCATCATAAGAACATGACCCCCCGTTAGCAAGGAAATATTGCATGCGTTTGTCAAATTTTTTTCTAATCTTTTGCCACATCAACCTGCACTGAGTGGTCAACAACAAGATCCATAGGTACCTACAATCATAAAGTTGATAAATACCAATAGTTGGCATAAAGAAGAAAAATACCATAAACAATAGCATTTCAAAAATGACTAAGAAATATATATCTGATCTAGAATTTAAAGTAATAAAGACAGAAAGAGTAGAGATAAAGCAATCATGATTAAATAGTAATCTTCAAAAACCTATGTTGTTAATCTTTCCATCATACAATGTATTAGGATTTATTGAAGAATATAAACACACAAAAAAATTGACAAGAAAATAATGTAGCACATAGACTTAGAGTCCCTAAATCTTCAACAAAATATGGAATGCAAAGCCAACACAATGAATTTCCATTTCCCAAGCATAAGAAATTCAAGCTTATTTCTCATGGAACAGCACAAGACAGAAACAAAGATGTATAGGCAAACACAGTGTGGTATCAATGTACTAATCTACCCCATAGGCACAAAAGAGACATACTAAAATACACCCATAGTTCAATTATTAAGTGTTATTTTTATCTTTTCAAATATTTGAAAAATGTATGGCTATCAAATACAAAGCTTTGTGCTCAATAAATAAAAGGTAAGGTTTTGAACATGTAGATCCACTTGTTATCTGAGGTTCGAATACATCGTAAACTCAAGCGAATTAAATTGGAACTCCTGGAGGGGAATTGGATTTCTATTTCAGCACAAAATAGAAACATGATGAGAAATGATGAAAATGTTTTATTTTTCACTAAGCATAAGATATAGAAACTAAAGAAAAAGTGCCACCATTTTATACTAAAATGAACTAAAATAGTCTTTCAAAATATGAAGGCAACAACAATACTTACGGATAGGGACCATAAATCTTTACTTAACGAATATGGGTATCCCGTCCATTTTGATGATTAGACAATACAGCAAGCTGCAACATAAATGTTTGCACAAATACATCCTTGAAATGAATTAACAAAGGAAAATCTGTAAGTCTAAGAAGAATGGAAAATGTTTAATTAAACAAGATCACCATCACGAAAATCTGTAAGTCTAAGAAGAATGGAAAATGTTTAATTAAACTAGAGATGTTACCAATCTCTCTTGGAATCTGACCAATGAAAATAGAGTCGTACAAGCTTAAATGCCTTAAATTGTTGAGCTTGTGAAAGTGTGATGGGATGGCAAGAGGAGGGAAGAAGGCATTGTGACTGAGGTCCAAGTGCTCTAGATAGTGCAGTTGGAATAGTCTCCCACGAAGTTGCCTCCACGTCATGAATGGATAGATTATCTGATCTTGTGCGGTACCTCTTGTCTTGGCTCTAGCAATGGCTGTGCTGGTTTCAAAAATTCTAATTTAGAAATGTATAATTCTATTAAAATAAAAGCATTAAAAATTTGACTATTTCCAAGAAAACATAGATTGAAATGAATGTTGAAAACCATACCAGAAATATGAAGTATGTTTCTGCCGTACTTCTTTGCCGTATGAGGTGAGTTTAAAACTCATATCAAGCTGAAGAATCTCAAGCATAGAGTAACAAAAAGGAATGATAATAAGACACCTGAATGTGAATCTAGATCACAAAATCCTCCATATGCACCACCGCTAACACGTACACGATCCCACAACCATGTATTTCTTTGTATCATAATGATCTAATGCAGGAGAATAGAGAAGCTTGGTGAAGGAGCAGTGTTGGATGATAATTTGTTGATGGAGGTTAAGCCTGAACAGACACCAGTCATGTTGAAAGTTGGTTGCTTCGTGATTAAAGAGGTTTGGTGATGGATTACCTATAAGGGGGTCTATAGTGAGGTGTTTACACAATTAGTTTGGCCTGGAGTTGATGGGAGGGGTCCTTTTGATCAAACCCTCATGGTATGTCCCTAAAAGTAAGGGTTTGGTGGCAAACGAGTTAAGTGAAGGGTGGAGACTTGGTGAATTGGAAATGTGTCATTTCTCAACCTCTAGAATGACTGTTTCAGCCTTTTGAGTCTTGGGAGCAAGTGGAGTTAGGGGTTGCTATGTAAAAGTGGAGAATTAGGCCTGGTGAGGATAGGCTAGGGGTATTGGATCTTGGGTATGGTCCAAAGGAGTATAGGTTGAATCTTTCAGAGGATTTAAAGAGCCCAAATGGGTATTTAGATAATATTTGAGTTTACTTAGTTATTTGGGGAACGTAAGAGGAAAAGTCAATTTAATGACTGGTGAGGGCTACAAGCTTCAAGGACTGATTGTGTGTGTTGGATAGAAGATGGGTTGTCCAAATCAAATGGGTTGTGGGAATATGGTGGATAGGTCATAAAAAGATGTTTTGTGAATTTAAAATGAAGGTTGGATTCTTGTGTGAAGGTTTGGTGTTTGAGAGAAACTAGGTACACTTGGGAGTCAAGGCATTGAGGGATATTGAGGTAAAGAAGCAATTGCAAAGTGGAGTGGATTTGTTGTCTGAGGTAATCAATATGGATGCCACACACCAACTCTACATCAGGTTGCAAGAAAAGTGGGCTTAACGTTGGAGGAACCTTTGTAGTAAAGAGCACTTGAACTAGAATAATATTGGGATGAGTGACCTGCTGGGAAGTAGCGTTGTCTAAAATGAATCAAGGCAGTGAACCTGTTGTAGAGGAGTGTTTGGTTGATATCCTAAAGTCAAGAACTTCTTATTTATCCTCAAGTTGAACTCTAGTTCCTTGAGTGGATTCCAAGACGTTGTTGAATCCTCGAGTTGAACAGGGTTCCTTAAGGGGATATTAGAAGGCTCTGCATCAAAAACTCTAAGCTTGTCTTTAAAATTTGAGCTTCACTTGGTTTCGAGAATAGTTTAATATTCTCTACTAAACAAGGCCAACCACGTGAAGGTGGAAGCTCATTTGGCCCCTCCCCCCCCCCCCCTAACATCACTCTAAATTCCCCATTAACATTTAATAACATTCATTCATTCATTCATTCATCCGGCATTTTTGAAATATAACATTCAATCATTATAATCACATGATAACATTCATTAACACATAAAATTCATTAACACACAACATTCATAAATAATTCATTAACACACAACATTCATGAATAATTCATTAACACATATTAACACACATCATTCATCAACATTACTAGTACAAAATTACATCCATTAAGACAAAGTTCTTTCATTATCAATAAATGTTAATTACAATCATTTCTTTTTGGGTTTCTTGCTATTTTTTTTAATCATATAATTTCTAAGAGGAAGATCAATGTCCTCATCATTCCCCTCCTCTATTGAGTCTAATCCCAACATGTGTCTCCTCCTCATCTGTTCAGGAATAGGAGGCCGCTACGCTGAAGGGGGGTCTGCTGCAATAACTACTTCATGAGTTAAATTCACGCTTTTATATTATTGAATTACAAGTATTTATGTAAGTAAAAGAACTATAAATCAAAAAATTAATTTAAAAGAACAAAACTTAGATTTTCTTTACCTGAATGTGCCACATGATCTACATGGTGATCAGTCTGAACATCCTCCGGCACTCGTTCAGCATGACCTGATTCTGTATCCTCTAAAATATACACAAAAATGTTACACCAAGTTCAATTTAAGATGTTAAATTATATTAATAATTACATAATTAGTTTTAAATAGCAAATGAGCACCTCCTTGGATAGTATGATCCACATCAGCGGCTTCATGATGCGGCGCTGTAGGCTGCATTGCAATGTAATGGACATTATTATCAAATTGATTGTTGCTCAAGTATTCAATTTCTAATATATTTTTTGGCATATTTACCTGTGCACATGATGCAGGAGACTCTTTGGTTGGGCCAGTGGAAGCTTGCTATAGGCGTTTAGCCACGCCTTGATAGCCTTCCTTGAAGGCAATTTTTCTGTGTTCTTCCGTGGCCTCTAAATTAAAATTAGAGCCCTGCATTTTTTGATTAAACAAAATTATTTGCATTTTATAAATAATTTTTCTCTACAATTCATTTACTGCTACTTACAATGCGAGCTTTAATTTTTGAATATCCGCCAGTGCCAAGTCTGTGTTGCCCAATCTTTTCCAGCCTGGCCTTTGTTGCCTTTGAAGTGTCCTGCAACCTATGAAAAGTTTGAAAAAATGGTTATAAAAACATGTATATGGAATAAAAAATGAAACTTTGAAATGCTGAACACATTGCCTTCAATGGTGAAAATGTCTAAAACATCATACCAAGATATTATATTGAAAAATGATGATTGCATTCAAAATTTAATTATCATCTCAAAAGTCCATGCCAAACACCTTATCACTAGTAGTTAGTACTATTGCATACCTTCTCGCATTTGTTGGTGAAACTCCTTTTTGAGCGTCCGCTTTCTCCTTTGCATCTAAAATAAATTCACTCCAATCCCTCACTGAAATAAAGGGAGGACGCTCGTACTTTGGGTTCTGGATGAGACTCTTTCTATATTGGTCCCTCACAGTCTTAAGATGTTTGCAAGCTCTTTCCAAAATTTTCTTCTCATCAAAAATATTATTGCCAAACTCATGATGTAAATCTTTGATGAGCTGATCTTTTAAACTTTTTTCTTGCAAATTCCACCTTTTAAGGAAAAACACAAAATTGTTAGATATAGCCACTAAAAGAAAAGACCGGAATGAAATGAAAAATACTGTACCAATTAATGATATGAAAAAAAAATAGTGGGATAAACTTAGTTCACTTATGATGTTCCACCTTTTATGTATGGTGGGCCCGAATATATGCAATGTTAGGTCATAAAGTTTCTTATAAAACATATCATTTCCTGCAAAAAATGTCATGGGATAATCAATCCAAAACTTGTTATGAATAGGTAAATGCATATTACAATATAAAAAATAATTATTTAAAGTACCTGGAATCTGAGGACATTTTATAGGCATTGATTCATTATTGTCAATCAATAATGACGTCTGCGTCGCACCCATGCTAGTAACATGGGTAGATCCAAGAAATGGTGGTGAATTTTCACCAATACATGTAGATTGATCGGTAGCAGGTGTACCAAGTGGTGCCACTGGGGTATCTCCTGCTCCAAAAAAATAATCCACTATGTGATGCACCCAAGATTAAAGTACAAATTATGAAATCATAATTAGCACAAAACCAAATATAGTAAAACAATGATTTACCAGATGCCATAGCCCTTGAAGGCGTTGATGTTTGCATGGCCCTTGTGGCCGACATTGCACTCGACAATCTTCTATGGGAAACCTGGCTAGTAGGAGTCTCCTGCAATTGAGGACCTGAACAATACATTGTTAGCAAAGACATTTTCAAATAATAAAAGTAAGAGTTAACTTGAGAAGTTTTTGAATGTTCCAAAGAAAAAATTCCTTGTAACTTGTCAACTAAAGGATTATTTTACCTAAGGCAGCCGGAGGTCTACTAGTACCGGCCTCATCCACACATTGTCCTTGACCAGGTACTAGAGATTCCATAAAATCCTACAACAAGAACACATATTACATATATTTTACTTCACAACATAAAAGAGTATAAAATATTAACCTTTATTGAAATTTTGTTATAACTAAAGATTCATTACTACTTACTTGATATCGATGTTCGAGTGCTTTCAATTCAGTTAGCCTCCTGAGCATCTCCTCACTTGGATTTCTTTCATACAAAATGTTAATTATATCTTTATTGATTTGTTTCATTTTTTTCTTTACCATGATTATAACATTAGGCGAATCTACAAAAACATCATCATCATTAGGGGTAGCTATTGCCTCTACTGTCGAGGGTGCTTTTCCCTTATCCTGAACATCAAATTGTGATAGGAATATCAGTAAAACTATCATAAAAACTCCAAAACCATAAATAAAATAATGTAATAATATAACATTTTTCAACTATCTAATTTGTACAATTTTAATAAGGTTTACCTTTGCTGAAGAACAAGTGGGAGGAGCATCCTCATGGCCTCTATCATGTGCGGGATCCATATCATCCTGTGACAAAGATTAAATATAAAAACTTTAGCGAACTAAAAGCAATAGACTTAGCAAAAAAAAACTTATTAATAAAATAGTATATAGTACTTACCACCCTCATGATAGTAACTTTGTTTGTATCTATGCGATTTAAATGATAATCTATTAGCAGTTCTTCCCCTGCACTTATTGATTTTATTGCACATACAAAAACTTGATTCCCCTCGCGCGCCTCAAATATGCAATTGGGTTACTTATTAGTTGATGAAGGTCGTGTACTATTTATAAAACCCGCAATATTACCTATTGCTTTTGGTCTCCCATCAATGAACATTGCAAATCTTTTACTTTGATCATTTTCTTTCCTTTGTATATAATTAGCTGATAGTGCATACCTACGCATACTTTTTTTATATTGAACAATCCGCATCCAATCATTGTAATTGTAACACGAACTGACATACTCAAACAATTCAACAACTCTATTGTAATATACCTTTATCCCATCCATGGAAAATAGGCCCAAACCATGTAATGAGGATGGAGCAATGCGATATATCCTCTCATTAACACAAAAATCAGTATTAATTGGAGGTAGCTCATTGGGTACCCATTCTTTCTCAATGTGTGTGTACCGAAAGGGCACCTTGATGTCACCTTTGGTCTCATCATCATAAGAACATGACCCCCCATTAGCAAGGAAATATTGCATGCGTTTGTCAAATTTTTTTCTAATCTTTTGACCTCTAGTTGATCTCCCTGTTTTAGCCGTACTACATGTAGAACTTTCATCTAGCATTCCCTCATTTCCCTCATTCGATGTAGATAGATCTGACAGGTACCTATTTGGTGGGTGCTGCAATCCATCAAATGAGATATTGCCACGTCAATATATATAGAATAATCAAGTCGTGACCTATACGTACAGTTCTTCTTTGTCTATACATGAGAGATATAAAATGTACTAGGTTGAAAGTGATTATATATTATATTTCTATATGGTTCTTTGTCTATATATACATTATATGATTATATAATATGTCTATTTATAACATACGTGCTCAGTGATAAACAAGAAGAATATAAGAAAATTATGTCTATTTATTGACTTATACCTGCCGATCCATGTCACTGTGCACGATCCATGCCAAAGGGGTCAAATTTACTACATATGTTAATCATTTATCTTAAGTTAGCTAAATATTACATGATACGTATGCTACAAATTACTTAGAAGATAACATGAACAATATGCAACATCGTAAACATGAACAAATCTACTTTATGTATGGAATGCAAGATCGTCAACAGAAGGCCGGGGTGACAATGCCTGTAGTCAATTGCCTATTTGCAAAAAGGGTGATAATCAAACACAAATATACATGTATCAACAGCAATTAATTGAGCATCGTAAACAAAAAATTGGTAATTATAAATCACATATGTCATAATCATTAGAATTGAACAGAATAAATATGTAACCATTACAATTTAAAGCAAAACATAAATATGTAATCATTAGAATTGAACACAATAAATATGTAACCATTTCAATTATGTCATTGATCATCATCATCATCATCACCATCGCCATCGCCATCATCGCCATCATCAACAGCATCACCGCAATCATCATCGCCATGATCACCATCACCATCGTCATCACCATCATCATCATCATCATCATCATCATCATCATCATCATCATCATCATCATCATCATCATCATCACCACCACCATCAGCATCATCATCATCATCATCATCATCTGCTTCTTCATCATCTTCAGTATCTTCTTCTTCCATAACATTATACTTTATCGACCTTCCTCTTGGATCATGTCTAACAACAAATGACCAACCCTGTTTATGTGGAACCTCTGAGTAAAACACTTTCTCACACTGGCTTGGAAGAACATAGGGCTCATCTCCAACTGGCTCAAACAACCTTGTATTAATCATTGTAAATCCATTATCATGTTGAATAATAGTTCTATCTGGATCATTTTGATTCAGTCGTAGCATGTACCATTTGATGACAAATAGAACTACTTTGAAGGAGTTAAAGTCGCACTCAATTATATCATCTAAGATGCCATAGTATTGATTTTGAGATTGTTGAGGATGTAGGTCATTTCTAGATGATATATTGGTGACCTCAAAAATTGCACTTATCCCAGAATCACAAGTTTTCTTTGTATCATCCAACTTTTTTATACAAAATTTGTGGCCATGATAGTACATAGCTTTGTGGTGCTTGACCTGCAATTTTTAAAGTGTGTAAATTATTTGTATCATGAGTTGATATGAAACATACGAGTCATGATCATTAATAAATTTGTACGTACCTGTCCACCTCTTAAACCATGTGCTAGATCAATTACCATTGGAGTAACATTGGGATCTCCATTACGATGAGCTTCTCTAACCAATGAAGCAACACCTTCCCATGTTAATGAACAACCATTTTGTTAACATCGTTCAATCCATACCGTCATCCAATCAAGATTGTTTGCAATATACAAATGTATTGCATCCCATTCTCGACCAGCTATATCAAAAACATCTTAGATTTATTGCATCTGACTCTCGACCAGATTTATAAGAATTAATTAACTACAATAACATCTTAGATTTACCTCTCACTTTCCTCAATCTACCTTTGCCCATCAAGTGCTCCCCTTCAAATTTGTTAATGGAGTTGGGATCCCAAATACGATCTACATGGATCTTTGCTGCAAACTTAGGAAGATATTCACTAATGTACACCATGGTCTGGTATACCATATATCCCTCTACCATAGAACCCTCAGGATGTGCTCTCTATCGAACCAAGTCTTTCAAAAATTTCAAGTGCCTCTCAACCATCCACATTGACCTAGTTGGTATAGGTCCGCACAATTCAATCTCCTCAACTTGATGTAAGAGGTAATGTTCTTGTGCATTGAAAAAAGTTGAAGGTAGACACTTTTGCATTTCACACATAAGAAGAGGAATTTTTCTCTTCTAGTATTTTATATCTTCTTTATTGATTTCTTTAGATGACAACCACCTCATGTATTTTCCAAGATCATATATAACTTGTTTGACACCGTTGGCAAAGTGGTGTGGGAGAGATAGAGGTAGAACATACTGCAATATTTGTAAAATGATCTTGTCAATATTTTATAAAAGAATGCAATGAAAACCACATGTAGTATACAAATATATAGTGAATACAAAGTAATATGAATTACCTTAATAAATATATGCCAATCGTGTGTTTTCATCCCTGGCCCAAATTCACTTTTCTTTGATATGAGATCATTTATGTTCGCAGCAAATCCTGTAGGAAATCGTATTTTCTTTATAATTTCTTTTATAGCATTGCTCTGCTGCTCTGACAATAACCATGGAAGAGCACTTGTATCAATCTGGTCTCCATTTTGATTGGATTGAATAAAATTTTTTATTGCATGGTTGGATTCTTCAATGTCACTACAAATTTTGATGATTTGGTCTTTATCACGCCTTCCATCCAATATTTTCCATAATGTCTCTGTTACATTCTTTCCAATATACATAGGATCAAACAAATGCACAATTGGGAGTTGCTCGTAGTATGGCAACCTAGTAAATTACGTAGGATAACTTTTGAGTCCTTTTGGAAGTTGGTCATTGATGCCTTGACGACCTTCACAAGCATCAATTACATCATCAGTAAACAAAACACAATATCAAAAGATAAATTTGAAACAAAACCCATCAGATGGAATGACATTACCTCGATGATTTATTTTATTGTATGCCAACTTCCATAGGTGAGGTGTCATTCTCCATGGCTTTGATGTAGTCTCTTCTTTCCCATTGAAAAGATGTTTTTCAGTAATTCGGTACTTATGATTTCTGTGGAGAAAGTGTCTATTCTCATCGAACACCTGCTTTCTCAAACTTTTTGAATGACGAGATTTTGTCTTTGGACCACAAACTAGACATGAAAATTTTCCCTTTGTCTGAAGACCTACAAGATCATGTCTAATTGGATTAAATGTGTTAACTTTGTGTTAGCACTATAACATACCAAAAAAGAGGTGTTATGAAGAGAACATACCACAAAAATGTGTTAGCCCAGGGGCATCTTGTATTGTCCATACAAGCATTGCATGGAATTGAAATTGTTTTTGTCCTATTGGTCTAGAGATGTCATACATAGTGACCCCATTCCATAACACCATCAACTCGTCGATAAGGGGCTCAATATATACATTGATATCTTTAACTTGGTACTTACCTAGTTGAATGAACAAAAACATTACATAATTATTATGACCATTTTGATGGATTATTAATAATAAATTAATTTAGATGACCATTAAATCAAAATATACCTGGAACAATCAGTGAAAACATTATGTGCTCCCTCTTTATGGACAACCAAGGAGGAATGTTATTGTTGATAACAAAAATAGGCCACACCGAGTAAGTAGATCTCATCTCTCCAAACGGATTGACACCGTCCGTTGCCAATGAAAGCTTGAGATTACGAGGTTCTTCTTTAAAGTGTGGCCATTTTTCTTCTATTTCCTTAAATGCCGAGCCATCTGCAGACATTCGCATAATGCCATCTTGACTTCTATTGCATGCATGGTAATCCATAAATTGTGCCAAGCTATTGCACTTGAATAATCGTTGCAGACATGGAATAATGGGAATATGTCAAAGAACCTTGCGAGGCACCTTTTTTGTTATTTGATTTGATTGATATCTACTAATATGACAAATAAGGCATTCTGTTGCAAATTCATGCTGTTTATAATATATAATATGATCATTTGGACATGCATGTATTCTTTGATATTCCATTCCAATATCTTTCATAACGGCAGATAATTCTCAGTACGAGCAATGTAGGATGTTTGATGGTGGTAACAAACACTCACCTACCAACCTACGACCAAAAATATAATTTGTTAATTTAAAGAATATTAATTGCTACATGATTCATCCAATATTAATTGCAAGGGAATTACGACTAAAATAATGAAAAAAGATCACATACCTTAACATACGTGTCATTGCTACGTTGGATAAACCATTCATAACCTTCAGGTTCACCAACAACAATACAGCGGCAAGAAGAGTTATTTTGGAGCCTTCATATAGGGGCTCGTGTGCCTTCTTAAGTAAAGGTACATCAAGCTCTGCATCAACATCATCATCATCTTGATCATCGTGATCATATTGATCTTCTTCATCATCGTGGTCTTCTTCCATGATATCATTACCTTCTACTTCTATGTTCACACCTCCATGTTCCCTCATTTGGAAATCCACATTCTCCAGATTGTCATGGTCCATAACATGAAATTGAGGGACGTTGACCTATATGAAAATGATGACCTTATATTAACCCTGATCATGTTGTCATCATCAAATCATGTCTTATGTATTTTATAAAATATTAAAATACATACCAGTGGATGAAATTTGTTTCCCCCTTCAATGTGACCATGTTGCCTACAATGTTCCTCAGCTGTTTTGATTAGATATCTTCGAGTCTTTAAGCCCTTACAAAGTTTGCAAGGACAATAACATTTTCCATCACCCTTTCTTTTTAAGTTAGACCATAGTCTAGCAATTGTCTCCCTATTTGTTTGTGCGTTGATATCGTCAGACATGGTCTTTCTTGAATGGAATGACTCGTTGGTGGAAGAAGGATGATTTGTTTGCAACCTGCTAATAAAAATCGTTAGTGAACAACCATTTTCTCAACCATTTTAATATCAAAAACATCATATGAAATATCTTTATCATTTAGATTTTAATGCTATATTTTAACTTTTAATCAAAATTATGTGTAATATAAGGACCCTATATCACCATTTTACTGAGAGTCAAGCATCAAGTCATCGGTAAGTTAACACAACTTGATATGAAGATCTGAAGATATTTGATACTTCCATCATCACCCATGACATAACTCTCAAGCCTAACATAAAGTCATTCATACAAAAGTAGCAACCTGTTAATTTGTTGATAGAACCCTTAATCTTCAAGGAAGTTCAAAAGTTACTTGCTGCAATGATAATTTTTCCTATCCACCACTCCACTTGGGTGGAAAATTTGGTGCATGTACAGAAGAAGCAAGAGGAGATCTGTGTTAATTTTTGTAAGCTTAAAAAGGTGTTAGATTGGACACCCTAAGCCTCTGCATTAATTTTATGAGTTCACCTTTCAATAATGTTGAAGTGAGGTATTGGGCCCTCGAGAAATAAGCTTTCAGCTTGGTTAGATAATTCAAGAAGTTTAGACAATATATCTTGAGAAGCAATATATATGCCATTATGCCTGACCAAGTGGTCAAGAGATTGGTTATGTAGTCAGATTTGGGAGAGCGTCACGAGAAATAGATGGCTATTTTGCAAGAGTTTGATTTAGAGATGCATCCTATGGGATTGGTTTAGAGATGCATCCTATTTGATTTTTGAATTTAGCCACTAGCAGTTCAAAATTTGAAATGTATGGGTCTTTGACCACTTGCATTCTTCAAAGGTGGCCACGACCTTCCGAATGTAACAAACTAATCAAATAGTGTTAAGGTTTTCTTTTAAACCTTTTTTTATAAAGCGACGATGTCGAGTTTTCTTCCTGGTTCTTTCCTAATTGAGCTCTTTTTGAATCAGTTTTTATAAATATAAATATATATAGTGGTTCTTCCACTTTTGTCAAAACAAAATAAAATAAAACAAGATACCCTATAAGAAAAGATAATCATCTCCATCTTATCTACATTGATTCTTAGAAAATAACATACTACACAATAAAAAATAACCAATAAATGATAATCATCTCCTTCTTATCTATGTTGATTCTTATCTCTTTTATATATAATCAATTTTAGAGAATGAAATAGTATGCAATAAACGATAATCACCCCCCTTATAAAAAACAAGATAATCATCTAAGTTCAATATTCTAAAAAACAAGATGCCACTTGCAATAAAGTGACCATCTCCCTTCTATGTACAATGATTCTATAATTGAGTAAACTCTAATTCACAAGTAAAAAAATTCATACTATAATTTAGAAGGTCTAATTCACAAGTAAATAAATTCTTGGCAGCTCCTACATAACAAAGTTTTAAAAATATATTGCACATTGAATCAATTTAAACCCAAGATGTATTTAAATTAAATTAAAAAATATATTCAAATTTAGATAAATCAACATGATAGATCATCAATATATCACTAAGTCTACAATAAGCAACATTTTGTTACTTAATTCTTCCTTTGTTAACCCCATCTTCTCTTCTGTGAAACATAATAAACAATCACTAACAAGCTTCTAACATCTTGTATGTTTCCATCTTCTGCAATGACTACAAAATATCTCCTACAAAAAATTCACACAAAAAACTCAAGTATAAAAATTAGAAGCACTTTGAACCTAGATATATATTAAATACTTTTGGAGGAGTTGTTTAAAGCTAACTACACATGTAAATGTGTGCACGATAAAAATGTGATATAAATAAACATACCTATTTTAGTGGATGTTGACATATAGTCATAATAATCAGAAATATTGAAAATGAATGTCTTCAAAGATTTTATCTTTGTCGTATACCTATGCAAAGATGGATGCAAAATATTGAAGCATATCGAGTATGCAATCTATTTGTCAAATGTTAAAAAAAATAATAGATCTTTTAATCTCAAATCTATAAAACATCACATATCCCAAATAATAACCAAATACAAATTATAATTTTTTTTCAAATATGGGACAATTTACTCTTAGCTTTTTTGGATAAGTATCTTGCTGATTTTTTGGTTCCTCGTGCCTCTCTTCTTTTTAAATCCAAAGACCAAGAAGGTAAAAAAAAAGAGAAGAAAAACCTACATCATCTCCATTTTTATTTTCTCATTTAAATGAAAATGAGGACTTTAGCATTCTCACCCCACAATTTGGAAATTTCTAAGTAGGGAGTAAGTGACTACTCCACTAGACTAAGCAGGATAAATGGATGCAAACACATGAATCCTTCCATCAATTCATAGATACATTAATTGTTACAATATTTTCAACTTGAAACTAATTAAATAATTTAATATTTTATCTTTCATTTGTAATAGAGCTCTAGTCATCTCCATCAATATATTAATAATTAGAAATAAATTTTCACACATATACTTTGTGCTAGCTCTTCAAATGAGGACATTGATATGCCTGCAAAGATCATAAATATAGTCATTGCACATATGCTAACAAATACTAAGCAAGGTTCTTATAAATATGTCTGTAATCAAAGATTCTTGCCTCTATTATTTGATAGGTATATCTGCCTTTCTCATCATGCCCAGTGAAATGAGGACAGTCTCTCTAAAGACAACATGATAATGTACACTCACTGTAAGGATAGTCACAAATGAGGACAGTCACTGTAAAGACAAGATGATAATGTACACTCACTATAAGGACAATCACAAATGAGGACAGTCACTCTAAAGACAACATGATAATGTACACTCACTGTAAGGACAGTCACAAATGAGGACAGTCACTCTAAAGACAACATGATAATGTACACTCACTTTAAGGATAGTCACAAATGAGGACATCTGGTGCAGAGGCACCTATCAAGTCAACTAGGAACACCTTGGAAAAAGATGGAACCAGAAGATCAAAGGCATTCCTACATGTCAACTGGGATATTTTAAGGCCAATAATGGCATATTGTAATGAACAATGTACTTTGCCAGTCCAGAGTCATAAAATTCTTGATAAAGCCTATGGGCAACTTGATGTAAAATGGCCTAATGAGCCATAAGGGTGTCCTAGAGGGTGCTTTTATATTTTTTCATATTCAATAAGGTCTTGAGATCATTTTGAGTCAATAACATAGGTTAGAATGTCATAAAAGTTATAGAATGCATAGTTTATAAATTTGAATTTGAATATAAATGGTCATGTAGGCATTTTGGAGGGAAACTTAGGATTTAGTATTTGTTTGTTAAATAAAACATTTCTAACCAACTTGATCAGTTAGACAGGTGTATGTACACCTATATAAGCTGTGTTAACCTGATGAAAGGGGAGAAGGCATTGTTATGTACGGCAAAGTACATGATTTGTACGGACAGGGCATAATTTAATGAAAATTTGAGATTTTCTTGCAAGATTTAAGTGTATTGGATGTGATAATCATTCATTTATGTTGGTAAGATACATTTAAGGGTTATTGAGTCACTTTCATATTATTTTGAGTGTTTATTGCAAGTTTATTTGCTATTGTAACGTTGAAACTGAAAGTTTGCTTTGATTCTTCAATGGTAAATGGGGGTACCATCCTATCTTTGTACATCTGATCCTTAGGATGGACCCTAGAAGCACTAAAAAGTCTATCTAACCATGAATAAACTAGAAAAGTGAAGTTTTGCAGGAGAATGTGAAAGAAATGCAAAGTTGATGGTTGTTTGGACAAGTTTGGGTACCCAAATACATGCCATATGTGTAGCAGCCAGACATCTGGCTTAACAAGGTATAAATATTATTTGATATTCTTCAATAATATGTTGAACTCATGGTGAACCATGAATTTTATGACCTGGAAGTGAGTGGAAGTTTTAGATTGGTGATACCCTAGGTTATAGAGGGTTTTAAGGGCAAATTTGGGGTTTTGGTAGCAAACAAAATCATAAAGTGAAATGGGTTATTGAATCATCTAATTGGACAAAAAATAGGAATGTCCTATGAATTTGGTGGCTTTTGGATATGTTTTTAGCACACTTGCTTTGTAAAACATCACTAATTCCTCTTGAAAAATAGTGACAGTCAAGGTTTTGGGGCACATTTTCCAAAGAAGTTGATACTGGTTTTTTAGTATGTTATAGTTCTCCCAAAAGGGTATCTGGAATGATAATTTGTTTGCAGGTTCATTTGGATAAATTTTGAGTTATTTGGGTTATAACACTGCTGGAGGACTAGAAAAGGGGCAATTAGGCCTATTTGACAGTTTTGAGAAAATTGCTTGCTAAGAATTGTTTGAAGTGTTGAAACTTCTTGAAACCTGTTGAATCCTCTTTCTTAACACATCTAACACCATCTTTGAAAGTTTGGAATCCAGATCTAAGGTTTTGTGACTATTTTGTCTTTGAGTGGCTTTGAAGCCTAATAGGAGTTTGTGGGTTTAAACAAGCATTTGATTGAATTCCATCACCTTTTGTTGCCACTCTGCATCAACATCGATCTTATAGTGAGTGTACATTATCATGTTGTCTTCACAGTGACTGTCCTCATGTGTCATAATATTAGAAGTTCAAAAAATTATTTTTGTGAACTGTAATATTATTTTTGTTTTGTAATTTTTGTGACCTTGTGTAATTTCACAAAATGAGAAGTTCTCACAGTGACCGTCCCTTGTGTAATTGCCACTTGAATGAGGATAGTCACTATAAAGACAACATGATAATGTACACTTACAGTGAGTGTACATTATCATGTTGTCTTTAGAGTGACTATCCTCATTTGTTGAAGAAGAAAAGCATTAATGTGGCTGAATAGCAATACATTCAAGTGGCAATTACACAAGGGACAGTCACTATGAGATGTCCTCATTTGTGACTATCCTTATAGTGAGTGTACATTATCATGTTGTCTTTACAGTGACTGTCCTCATTTGTTGAAGGAAAAAATCATTAATGTGGTTCAATAGAAATGCATTCAAGTGCAAATTACACAAGGGACAGTCACTGTGAGATGTCATCATTTGTGACTGTCCTTACAGTGAGTGTACATTATCATGTTGTCTTTACAATGACTATCCTCATTTGTTGAAGGAAAAAAGCATTAATGTGGTTCAATAGCAATGCATTCAAGTGGCAATTACACAAGGGATAGTCACTGTGAGATGTCCTCATTTGTGACTGTCCTTATAGTGAGTGTACATTATCATGTTGTCTTTAGAGTGACTGTCATCATTTGTTGAAGAAGAAAAGCATTAATGTGGCTCAATAGCAATACATTCGATCAAGTGGCAATTACACAAGGGAGAATCACTGTGAGATGTCCTCATGTGTGATTGTCCTTGTCACAAATGAGGACATCTCACAGTGACTGTCCCTTGTGTAATTTCACAAAATGAGAAGTTCTCACAGTGACTATCCCTTGTGTAATTGCCACTTCAATGAGGACTGTCACTATAAAGACAACATGATAATGTACACTTATAGTGAATGTACATTATCATGACAACATGATAATGTACACTTACAGTGAGTGTACATTATCGTGTTGTCTTTAGAGTGACTATCCTCATTTGTTGAAGAAGAAAAGCATTAATGTGGCTGAATAGCAATACATTCAAGTGGCAATTACACAAGGGACAGTCACTATGAGATGTCCTCATTTGTGACTATCCTTACAGTGAGTGTACATTATCATGTTGTCTTTAGAGTGACTATCCTCATTTGTTGAAGGAAAAAAGCATTAATGTGGTTCAATAGCAATGCATTCAAGTGGCAATTACACAAGGGATAGTCACTGTGAGATGTCCTCATTTGTGACTGTCCTTATAGTGAGTGTCACTTTTAATTTGTTGATTCTAATAAAAGAAAATAACACCAAATGTGTAACCTATTCTTGAAATCATAATAGTTTGATGCCAAGCTTTAGACAGCTAAAGTTTGAATAGATTCCCACATTCTATTATAGGTTCACATGATTAATGACTCCAAGCACAGTCACAAATTCAACTGATAATTCCAAATCCCTCAATTTGGTAACAGAAAATATAAATTTTAGACTGCCAATCGATGACTGTAATTTCTTTACACAATCTACCAAACTTAGCTTGTGATGTTTTCCGGTTCTGTTTCTTACCACAGGCAAATATAACTTCTGTGTTTACAATATATGTATATTCACTCTTTTGAACATAACTCTCTGTGTTACAGCTGATCACAACTTTAACTTGAAGATTTGTATTTGATTCTTCTTATTTTCTCTATTTCTGCAATGTGAACAAAGCAGGCACAATGTGTTCTTCTACAGGTATTGATAAGGCTTGTGACTTTACCTCTTTAACCACTAACTATCACTGCAAACTTCTACATGGAATCTTTGATTCTATTTGATCAATTTAAACTCGGTTCCATCTGGAAGTTTTAGCAGTGGTTTGATGAGTGGTTGCAATCGGTAAAAGATTTTGTAAGCCTAGCTTGAATTTTGGCTATTGAACTTCCCCACTTTAAACATTCTTTCATAGCAAATGATTCTTCACAAATTCAGAGTATCCTCAATCTGGATTCGACAGATTGTCTTTACTGTTAATATCTAACATTCCTTTGAGACTATGCAATCAAATTCGACTGGTATTAAACACCCATTTACCACTGAGTTGTATTCACCCCTTTTACGGTCTAGGGTATCCAAAAATATGTTCATCTAATTGACTCACCATTTGTTTTCTTGTTTATTTTTTATTTAGGACACAATTTGTGAACTGTTCACATAATGTGTGCAGATTAGGCACCGATTTGATTACACCTTTTATGCACTAGTTCGGGCATCGGTTCTAGAAGCAGCCAATTGCTTCCCATTTTTTGTGCTTAATGTTTCATTGTTTACATCTATCCTTGGCTTGCTCTCCATCCAAAGGTATTGATAACCATTTGGGGAACCGCAAGTCAAGGATTTAACATATAATCGAACCTGATATACCGATTCTTGCAAGCTGTGAATTCTAAAATGATTCTATGCAGTTATAACAGTTCAAAACCTCTTATAATACAAACTGGATAACATCACAGTTTTATTCAACGCAGATTCCACAGTTTCATAAAACCAATAAACTATGCCCTAACATATTTTATTGAAACTTCGATAATGCTTATTAAAGTTCTGTCACAGTCTAACAAATTTCATTACAAAGAAACTCGATAGCAACACAATGTTCCACACTAGTTACTGTCGCCAGAGCAACACAAAGATGTGAAGATTTATTGCATCTTTCTTAACACTTTGCGGGAACAGTAAAACCATATAACAATTTAGAAAAAAAATAGAATTAGAGACAAAAAATTCATACACAGTTGTCCCCGCCTTCTTGCCCGCTCCCGCCCGCTGTCACCCGCGCCGAAAAAGAAAGGGGTAAAGTAAAAATGAAATGCATCTTTCTTTCTTTTTTTTACATTTTATCCTCGTATTGGTCAAAATTTTGACCAACATGGGGATAAAAGGAAAAAAAAGAAAATTTTAAGACCATTTCCACTTTGGTCGATAAATTTGGTCGAAATTTGACCTCAAATCTACTAGTGACTACATACTTAGCTTCTATTGTAGATTGGGAAATGCAATTTTGTTTCTTGCTTGTCCAGGAGACTAATCTCTTTCCTAGAAACTTTTACTTTTCCCATCATCAACATTTCCTACCCAATTTACATCAATATAGACTCTCAGTACAAATTTCTCATTCTTCTTGTAGTACAATCCATAATCTTTCATCCCTTTCAGATATCTCAGTATTCTCCTCAAAGCCATCATATGATTTTCCTTAGGATTGGCAGAGAATATTTCCACAATCCCAACTGCTAGGGCTATATCTATTCTTTTATGGACAACATATTATAGCTTTCCAATCATTGATCTATACATGGTTTGATTCACTACACCAGTATCATCAGTTTTAGATAGTTTATGTCTAGTAGCCATAGGAGTACTTATTGGTCTAGAATCCTCCATAACAAAAAATTTCAGTATCTCTTTGACATATTTAGATTGTCTGATAAAGATACCTTTCTCCATCTGATATACTTGCAATCCAACAAATAATTTTATCTCACCAAACATAGATATCTCAAACTCAATTTGCATCTCATTTGAAAATGTCTGATATAAGGCATCTTGTCCTCCAAATATGATATCATCCACAAAAATTTCAGCTAACAAAATCCCTTTACCTTCTTTAGCTTTCATGTACAAATTGTTGTTGTCATTTGTCCTTTTAAATCTAATCTTTATCAAATAATTGTGCAGCCTCTCATGCCATGCTTTGGGGGCTTTTTTCAATCCATACAACACCTTGTTCAATTTGCAAACCATATTTTTTCTTATTTGGATCAACAAATCCTTCAGGTTTTTCAATGTATACTTCTTCTTCTAATATACCATTCAGAAATGCATATTTGACATCCATTTGATATACTTTCAAATCTCTGTATGCAGCATATGCAAGTAGATTTCTCACTCCTAATATTTCTATAGGGGAAAATATTTGCCCATAGTCTATTCCTTCTTCTTGTGCATAACCCTTGCATACCAATCTTGCCTTGTTCCTTGTGACTTGTCCATGTGCATTAAGATTGTTTTTTAATACCCATTTTGTTCTAATAAAATTCTTTTTTTGTGGTCTCGGCACTAGAGTCTAGGTATCATTCTTTTCTATTTGATCTATTTCTTCATTCATAACTGTTGTCACTAGGGATTGCACCCGTGATGGCTAAGTATAAAACCCAGCAATCCCGTGAAACATGGGAATACTCTCAAGATGTGGGACTGCTTCTTGAGAATAGACCTCTAGATTAAGGGCCAGCTTCCCCGTTTGTATCACTTGAACTATACTAACTTTGAAAGGAAAGGGATAGAGGGATTGCATAAAATTAGAAATTGCTAAATCTAACTTAGGTGATTCACCAAACTGAATAGATCCACAAACTAAAAACAAATTCACAATATAATCATAGCACATAACAATAACTCCACAACTCTTCCAAATCTGATTTTCTTTTTAGAAAACAATCAGGTGCTGAATGTGAATGAGAAGGAAAGATAATTTTCACAACTCAACATAGTTAGATGCACACATATTTGAAAACCTCCAAGGAAACCAATGCTTGCAAAATAATCAAATGAACATACTATCATGTAAAGGATCAGAATCAATCACAATACATAAAAACTAAGTTCATCAACCAACTCACAAACTGTAGAAAGAGAAGGGAACAAATTTGCTATTAGCTGGAATAAAAGGAGCTACAATATCAAATTGCTTCACAAGAGCTACAAAATTCACCTCCTGAGAATGAGGGAATGAAGAACTAGCCTACTATCACCTAAGTGAGAGGCATATGAAGAAAATCTGTACAATCTACAATGAAGACCACTCCCTCGCCAAGAATAGAAAAGCCTCAGCCATGATCTCATCACTCTAAATTTTGGATTTCCCAATTCCTGAGAAACTAGGGGGATGGAAAATTGGGGTCTCTAAAAATACCTAGTCAAAAGGAAGGCCATTACCCACTAAGTCATGCTTTGTAAATGATATCTGACAAGGGCTCATAAAATGCCACTTGTCAATATCTACAATAATACCTTGCAATGACTTTTACAATTAAAATTTTCCCCTCCTATGCCAAACACAAGTGGATCCTAAATATATATTTTAGGAAAATCTCAACTCACTAAAGAGGAGAAAATCTAAAATACTTACATTTAATACATATCCACATTACAAGAATATCAACCAAAACAAAACACCCCCCCCCCCCCTCCATGCCACATCATGAATACATAATTGAAATAACATTTGTTGCCTAAGAGTCAATATTACTTCAAAGGGACCTATGGCATTGAAAATGATTAATATAATTACCTTAAAAAGATAATTATAATAATAACCTCACAATATAACTATGCCCAATAATGCTAAGCAAAGGGATCAAAAATATTTACTCAACCCTAAGAAAGGGGAGATAAAGAGAAACATGGCAATCATGAAACCCTCCTCGAAGATGGCAACTGTGGCTTTCCATCACAACATCTGGCACTTTCTAAATCCTCTGTAGCTCGAAACAACAACCTTCCATTCACTGAATTAGAAACAAAACCTTGATTTGGCAAGATGAGGTAGGCATTCTGGTTTTGTTCATATCATTCACCTTTTGATAGCACTATTCTCTGTAATTGGTGTTAGGGCACTGTTTTATTGCATATCTTTGTTATTCCTCTATTTAGTAAATAGCCCGATAATGCTAAGGCTAGGGCATCACATGTATTCATATGTTGATGCATTGTGACTCCTCTGTATTCGAGGGCATGGCACTGTATAGTATTATCACTGAATTTGATTGAGGTACCTGTTGTAGCAATATGTTGAAGCTTGAAGCCTGAGAGATTGCTAGGGCATCATGTTGGCACTGTACCCTCTATTTATACTGATGGCATAGCCCATGAGCTAGGGTGTTGTTTGAATTACATTTGTTTCTTGACAAGGCACGACACTGGTAGCATTTGAATGCATTAGGGCACAGGCGTACTTGCTATTGCACTGTTGCTTGTTTAACATGCGGGCCTAAGAGCTCAATGCAAGGGTATCTTAGTGTATACTCATTCTGATTGCCTTTTGTTAATATACTGGTATCATAATGCCTCCACATCCTTGGCCTTGAAAACACCTCATTTTATCTTTTGCATTTGATAGCACCATTCATCATTGCTATATTGTTTGTTGTTGGTGTTCGATGCATTGTATTACCTCTATTGTACGTCTCTAGTTATTTGTTGTCAAACTTTATGTTGCTGATTGCTATTCTTGGCCATAGGCATCAATGTATATGTTGTTGAACCTTTTAAGGGGCTCGAACCTGAGAGTAAACTATAGTACTGGTTGTATTGCATTCCCCCTATATTGATAATGTAGACCTGACATTTCCGTCTTTATGTAGTCTTTAGCTACCAATCCTATGACATAGTGATGGTATTAATCAAAGGCAACATGTTATTCCTTTTATTTTCTATTAATTCATACTTAGCCCGAGAGCATGCTGATGCTAAAAGGTTCACTGTTATGGCTGTTGGTGAATGCTGGGTATTGTAAAATATTTAATTTTTTCTACAGCCTGTGCTTTATGGTATCGATGCCTTTCATTGTATGTGGGCTGAGAACTATGAGGCATGCTATGTTTGTATTTGATTCTTACTTGTATCTATAGTCACTGTTTACATTTGCATCCTGGCCAGGGCACAGTTTGTTTTGATGCATATAGCCTGATGTATTATTGTGGCTCGTGAGGCATGGCATGACACCTCTATGATCTTGTTTGATTGCATTGTATTTGCTACCTAATTTTGCATCCATAAACTGTACACTAGGGTACAGTTATAGTATCTTCTTGTATTGGATTGCCCGAGAACCATTGCATCTATTCATCAAGGGCACCATGAACATTGGCGTAATGGATTTGCATTATCTTAGCCCATAAGCATATGCTAGGGTAGAGCATGTATGTAGTGAACCACTATTGATTTTGAAGCATCTGTAACCATTCTTAGCATACATATAGCATTCAATTGTATTTCTCTATTATTACCTTGAAACAATGGCAATGGGGCACAGTCTTATACACTATTTTTATGGTATCATATTATATAGCCTGAGAACTATGTTGATTGTAATCTGATGTTCATTGCTATACATGCATCTAAACATGGTTTGAGAACATGACCACAAGCATATTACTAGTTACCATATCTTTATTAATGTTGGTACATTCATGTTGATTACCATGAGAGTCTGTAGGTTTGATCATGTTGTGTACTCTCGAAGGCACATATACACCTATATCCTTGATTTTCATTATCAGCCTCAGATTGCTCATGCGCTAATTCCTCAACATGAAGGATATTACATTTTGTGCCCATTGATTATCATGCTCCGTTCTGACCATGCTCACATTTGATTCAGCTTTATGGTTCTTAGTGCCCCACTGATACTATACTATCTGCTGAATGTCATTGTTGATCATGGGTGTTTTTGACCTATGATGTGGTCTCTCTCCAAGAAATTGATATTCTCCCAAGAGAGCCCACATCATAGGGCATCATCATTCATCTGTACATGGAACAAACACATTAGTAAAAACCATGGTATTTCTTTTATTTCCAGAGGCTCCTTGATGCACATGCCCCAAGCACGGCCCGTGCCAGAGGTGCATGACTGAGTGTATGTATGCATGTTCATAGATGTTGTGGCACCATTCATTGCTTAGATCCATTGGATCTAACACCTTTTTCTTCTCTCTCTGCAGGTTCAGGATCATAGGAGCACACCAGGGACATAGAAGATCAACTCCCTACCAAGAAATGTCTGGTACCCCTGCATCTAGCTTCATTAATTCTATATACTTGCACTCATTTATGCAAATCTCTCATTTTCTATGCTCAAGGCATGTGTGAGCTCATATGAATGTTTTCTTTTCAGTTCTCTCTTTTCTGTACAACATATTCAGGATATGACACATGTAATCTTAGATACAGTAATACTTTCTTTCCCTTTCATGTATTTGCAATGAATGAACACAAATCTAATCAAGACCACATAATAATGCAAACTAGGGTACAAAGCTCACCTAGTAATTAGGTTTTCAAAATGTGTCAAAAATATGGCAACAATAACTTGAATCTAGTCTTCATTCTCTAAAGCATCTTTACTGTCTTAGGCTCAAACTCACATAATAAACATGTAGGGTCTTTCAACTTACTTTTGGTCAAGACTCTAGATTCCTTATATCCAATGATTTTCTCAGGCTTATGATGTCTTCTCACATACTGTGCCAATGTAGGTTTAGAGTTCTTTTCTTCTTGATCTTCAGGATCATCATGAAAATTTTCAATTTCTACTTTTGATTTCTCGACACCATCCTCCTAATGCTCAACATTGCTTACCCATGACTCTACATCTAGTGTAAGTATGTTACTTGCCTCTCCTTCTTCCATGTAGACAAAAGATCTATAATCTTTAGGTTCTTGTTTACCTTCTAGTTCATTCTTCTATGCATATTCATCAACTCTCACATTTTCACTTTCCACAACTTTCTTAGTGTTAGAATTCAGACACTTATAAGCTTTTCTCTTAGTGGAATAACCTAGGAATATGCCTTCATCACTTTTTGTATCAAACTTTCCATTCCTATTATCTTTCAATATAAAACATTTACTCCCAAAGATTCTAAAGTATTTCACATTAGGTGCATATCCATGCCATAATTCATAAGGTGTAGTATTTGTACCTTTCTTGATTTGTACTTGATTTAAAGTATAAACAACTATACTCATAGCTTATCTCAAGTATTTTTGTGCAACATTCTTCTCAATCATTAGTGTTCTTGCACAATCCATAATTGGCCTATTTCTTCAATCAGCTATACCATTTTGTGGAGGTGTTCTAGGTGCAAACACCTATCTCTTGATTCCTCTATCATTGTAGAATAGATTGAACTAATTTGATATAAACTCTCCACCTCATTCAGATCTCAAACATTTCAGGCTTTTACCTATTTCTTTTTCAACTTTTTCCAAATACCACTTAAACAACTGAAATGCATTAGATTTTTCTTTCAAAAACATTACAATCATCATCCTAGTGTAGTCATCAACAAATAGAATAAAGTATTAAGCACCGCAATAACTTTGTACACCCATAGGTCGACAAAGGTCAGTATGAACCAAATCCAAAATATTTTCAGAAGTAAATGTCTTGCTCTTGAAACTAGACTTTATCATTTTACCCAACTAACATTGTTTACACATCACATTATTAGGTTTCTTCAGTCTCAGCAAACCTCTAACTTTCTTCTTTTTACTAATATTTACCAGATTGTCAAATTTTACATGACATAGCCTCTTATGCCATAACCATACATCATCAAATTGTGCAAACAAACACGTCACTTCAGATAGATATAAATAGAACAAGTTACCTCTATTCTATTCTCCACTTCCAATTAGTTCACCAGTAGCATCAAATATTTTAGCCTTTCTGTGATGAAAATCCACTCAATAACCAGTGTTGTTAAGTTGTGCAACACTTAGCAAATTGTAGTTAAGACCTTCAACCCAATAGGCATTTTCACATGTGAGCTTATCAGTTAGCTTAATTAATCCTTTACCTCTCACAAGACATGGTGCATCATTACCAAACTTAACACTTGTACCTTTCTAATGATCTAGGGTTTCAAATTTACTTTTATCACTAGTCATGTGATGTGAGAAACCACTATCAATAATCCATTTATCACCTTTACTCACATAAGAAATAAGTGCAGTTTTCTCATCTTCATCAAAATCATCTTTCATAGCAACATAAACTACTTCAATATCAAAATCATCACTATCACTATCAGTTTCCTATTTGGCAATATAACAGGATTTCTTACCTTTGTCCTTGTAGTCTCTGTACCTTCGGTGATCATTTTTATCTCTCTTATCCTTGTACTTGCTTTCTCTTTTCTCATCCTTGTAATTCCTATCAGGACATCTTGCTGCAATATGGCCAACTTTGTTACATGAAAAGAAGATTAAAGGAAGTTTACCTTTATATTTTCCTTTTCCTCTTTTTAATCTTCTAGTCATGAGTGCTTCGAGATCATCTAGTTCCTCATCAGAAGTATCACTGTCACTTTCACTATCATTTTCACTTTTCACACATTTTTCTTTTTCTCTCTTAGATTTATGCAAAACCATTTGTGACTTGAATGCAGATTCAACATTAGGAACAATGTAGTTATCATAGTTAGATAGCTAAAAATCAATAAGCTTACCAACAAGACTTTCCAAAGTTAGAACATTACCAAGGTTACATCTTGATCCTTGAATTGCATAAATTCTAATAGCATAGATAGGAAGAAAAGTTCTCAATACCTTACCAATAAAAGTCTCATCATCAATGATTCCATTAGCTCCTCTAATAGCACTCACTCTCTCCTTAATTCTACCACAGTGCTGAGCAATATTTTCACCTTCTTGAATTTTCATTTCATCAAACTTACCTCTCAGGCTTTCAACTTTTTCTCTCAGTACATTTGTATCACCACCATAGATGGTTACAAGAGTATCCCACATTTAATTTGTAGTAGTGAAATCTTTGATATCTTCAAATTCAAGATAGCTTAAGGGAAATGTAATCTCCAGCATTACTTGATTGTGTTCCTATTTGTATTTCATCTCCTCGGCAATCAAAGGTGTAGTAGGTATAACATAGTCATGTTCAACATAGTACTTCACTAAATCACCAATACCATCTAGATGAAGTTTCATCAGACTCTACCATGCAGAGAAGTTCTCTTTGTTCAACTTTGATACCTCCTTTTTATACATCTTGATCATTAGCTTCAAGTACCTTTAAACTTTTCTTTGTAAGCACCAACAACTTTGATACCAATTGTTAATATTATTTAGAACATCAGAGAGGGGGGGTGAATTAGTTGTTATCAAGTCCATATGTACCTATTGAACTTTTAAACACTTCAAAAATCTCAGATCTAATCACCAACACAACTTGGTCTCTAAAGTATATATATTAGAAACATATAACATGCAGTCCACTGTCCAAAAGTAATTAACTTGCAGAATATAGAAACATTCACATCAAAAAATTGACACAAGTATAACACCAGGATTTATAGTGGAAACCTAGCTTGGGAAAAACCACTTTGTACCATGTTATTGATATTTTCACTCTTCTGAAGTGAGCTCTATGAAAAGGCAACCTTGTTAAAGGTTTACAAACACACTGCTAGGTGTGACCCTATTAAAGGATTTAAACACTCTATCAAAAGTGACCTAGTTAAAGGATTTAAGTACATTCCATCAGAATGCCACCTTGATTAAAGGATTTAAAAAATGACTGTTAGGTCAACCTTGATTAAAGGATTTAAAAAATGACTATTAGGTCAACCTTGATTAAAGGATTTAGACTGATACAATGGTTATAAAGTAACAATAGTTTCTAATCTGAAAAACATAAAACTCACTTTACAAATAATAGATCCAATTCACACATATATGTTGATTTAATGATTGAGTTCCATTTCCATCTCCATCATTGATCTACTCAAAATTCACTTCAAGCAATAAAAACTCTGATTAAATCATTCACAATTTCACCTTCAGCCTTCTTCTTAGACTTGTCAGTCAATAACATCAACAACTTCAGCACACGTTGTAACCTCACAATTAGGTTTTTCTTTATACCTCCTCAATTGGGTAGATCCATATTTTTCCACTTAATCTCCTTCGTAGATCTTAGGTTTAGGTCAGATTCATCGAATCCTTCCAACATTTAAGTTTTGCATCCTTCCTTCTAGATACATCTTCAAACTTCTCATTGAATCCATAATAAAATGATTTACCATGCATTAAATTCTCCATAAAATCAACTAATAAAGTCAACGCAATTTACATAACTCAATAATTCAACTATATTGGCTGAGAATCTCAATTCTTTTTCCAAATGTAAATTACTAACACTCGGTCAATACTCTGTTCATCTCCTCGATCATCACTACGTAACTCGGTCATCTCTACAAACTATCTTCCTCGGCTAACACTGTATTGATCGGTAATTTCATGTCACTTGGCATAAATTGATGTTCGGTCAACACTAAATTTACTCAACATATATTGGCACTCAGTCGACACTAACATCACTCATCTCAAACTAGATTCCTTCACTTTTTCTCGGTTAAGCCTACTTCTTTAGTCTTTCTTCTTACCTAGATGAACAATACATTATATTATCAACATTCCAAATAATCAAGTACCCATTGAAGTATCAAATAACTCAAGCTTTCCTTATGTTCTCTTGTTATCTCCCTTGCCCTAATCCTTTTCATCAATCAATAGATATAGTACTTTCTTATATAGCAACTATCTTACCAGTTACAGTTTGACATCAATGACAATACAATAATTGTTTCAATTGCAGTTTCCAACATCTCACACCAATAGTAAAGTAGAATAGGGTGATGATTTACTCCCACTAAAATTGTGGATGCCAAGTAGGAAGGATCTTCCACCTCTGAAATGGAAGACAACAAAGCTCCAATTGGAATTCACAATCACAAATAAAATATCAAGTTGACATACCTACAATAACCTGCTAAGTGACCTTTTATATGGCTTCAGAGAAACTCCTCGAAGATTAAAAAGTGTTCCAAAATGGACAACATGCTACCTACAATAAAAAAAATGGACCTAAGAGATTAAACTTTAATTTTGAGGCCCTACATGCAAAATTATCAAATTATATTATTTAATAATATCAGGGACATTACAGTCCTCCCTGCCCTAAGATTTTGTACCCTCAATAAATCATAACTTGGATCTAGAGAATCCTTCTAAGGGAGGATCACGAATCTCTCCTATGATCACCTTCTTCAATTTTGAATTAGGTACCAAATATATTTTATCATTGTAGTAGATGACATCATTAATCACCTTGTATCTATCATCCTAAATTTGACCATTCATCAACTAACATGCAAAGGTGTTCATGGAGTACTCAGCCAGTAAATGAGCCCTCCAATCCTCTAAAATTTGAAACATGAAGCATATGGTAGGAATCTTGGGCAATTTATTATCCACCACAATCTTCTTATCTTTGGCATCTTTAGTGTCAAGGTTATATTCCTAGGTTTTATCTCGTTTGAAAATAACCTATCTTCTTCACTAAAATTTATCTTGGTATTTTATTTGACATCCCTATTAGCACCACCTTCTTGCTATCCACCTAAAATGAAAAATTCATCCTCTTGAAACTCTGTGTGTACTAATTGAGGGTCTCCATCCAGTGAATGCCCAATATGATATCTATGTCATCCAGATCTATCACAAAGAAATCATTTGTCACTGTATAGTTTCCAATGGTAATGTTGCTATGAGACCAAATGAGTGCAGGGTAGTAAACTTCCTCTTACCACCTTGAACTCAACACCCTCATGCTCCACATTGTTCACAACCCTCTTAGAAACATGATATGAATTGATAAAATTGAGTGTGACTCCACTATCAAGCATGACTATGACTCACTCCCCCTGAAGTGTTCCATGAACCCAAAATATACTGCATGCAAAAGTTGTAGAAAGTGTAGAAATGAAAACTCCTTTTTTCACAAGTGTGGGAATTTCCTCCACATGATTAGTCCCCTCTTCTATCACTTCACCTTCTTCTTCATCATCAGGTGGCACATAAATATGGTGAATATTCCATTTCCAAGACAAAAATGAACTAGACCCCAAGGTTCCCTACAAGTGAAACATAGCTTCCTCCTTTGGAGATCATGACAAGTAGCTTCATCCATTAGAGGATTCTTCTAAATTGGCTCCTTGTCTCTGATCTCTTTTAGGAGAGGTGGTTGGGAAGGCATGTAATATTTGGAAGAAGATGTGGCCATGTCACACACCTTGTTAATTACTTCTGTGAGCATTCTAGGGTTGAAACCTTTGACCCAACCCTTTAGGGGTTCCATCAAACCATCTATGAACAACAAAACCAGTCTCCTCTTTGAGATATTTTTCACCACTACTGATAGTCTCTAAAATTCTACATTGTAACTGTCAAATGGCCCATACTTCTTTAGCTAAGCCAACTCCTTGAAGATGAGTTGACAATCCTTTCTATCAAAGCAGTCAATATGCCTCTCTATGAATTCAACATACAAAGTTATTTGATTGTGGCTGAGGGTAACCATTACAAGATGCCACCATTCAAGTGAAGTGTAAAAAATTTGGTTGCCTCATCCTTTAGAATTGGGTTGAACTAGAAATATGTATCTTCCTTTTGTACCCATTCCTATATGGATGTTGATCCATATCCATAAAAGGATGACATGTTTACGTTGCCTATCTTTCATTTGAGGTCATAATTGTAGTAGCCACGACTACTACTGTTTGATGATCTCATTCATAGATCAACATAATCTCTAAAGGATATGTCTCCTTTGATATTGACATCCATCCAATCTTTCCTTAGTTCCTCTTAAATTTCCTAAAAAGTAGACTCTCGCTCTTTGTGAGGTACTTTGGTTCTTGGTGGAAATATTAGCATCGATCGTCAAGAGTGTGAATCGTCAGGGTTTTCTCCCCCTATGATGAAATTATTGTCAGGCCCATTTTTTTCTCTATTTTTCTTCCCTTCTTCCAATCTCCACAATATTTCCTCTATGAGTCATTGTTGTTATTTCCCCCTGACCATGGTGTCGTTGAGCTATGCTTGGATTCTAGTTAGCTCCCTTAATAATGCCATTATTTTAGTCATAGGATTTTGTGGTTCCCCTTTCTATCAAATAAACCTTCATTTCCTTCTGTTATATACTTGCATCCACTACCCAATAGGCTGGTAGAAGCACTAGCTTTGATACCTATGTAATATTCCCACCCGATGTCGTATAGTGAAGGAACCCTATTGTAGTACCCACCCGTAGTTTTATTTTTAGTTTGCTTTTTGTTTCAGTTGGTAGATTGAATTCTTTTAGGTCACTTTTCATGTGATCAATTATTGTTTTAATAAATGATGATTCTAGATTATTACTCATTATATGTCTATCATGTGTTTGCATATATTAGATAATGATATTATCATGATGTTATGTTTATGCTTTATATCGGTTTATGATGTTACTGACCCAAAACTTCCATGTCTATGGTTATAATGAGTGTGTATCTATTTGGCATGTTTATGTGGTAGAGGACGGAGGTGTAGTTACTTGCATAGTCGAGATCCACACGACTAATTGTACTCTATCATTGTCTGCCATATATATATTATTGTATGTACATACATTGTCTTGTGATGACAGGTTTGCAGGTATAGGGCATTGTCTTCTCTGAATTGGCAGGAGTGAGCGTGCCCATAAATATTCATCTCAATGGTAAAGAGGGGAGATAATACACAGACCCAAAACCCTAACCTAAGCCTAATTTGTCCTAGGATTGGACAAGTATCAGTATGACTACCCTATCCGAATTTGTCTATCTGACATGAATTCGTGGGTCCATTCTCTTGTGTTTGCTTGGTTTTATGTCATTTGATTTCAGCTGATTTATGTTTATGTGGGTGATTTTATGTGTTTATTAATGTTATGATTATAGTTGAAAATTAATGATTAATTATGCTCTTATGTTTAAATTGAGAAAATTAGTCTAAAGTCAATTATCTGATTATTTGAGTTAATTGATTATTTAATTGGTAATTAGATTTAATTATATTTGTCTGAGTTATTAAATGATTAAATATTTAATTGCATGGTTCTAGGATGCTTTAAATATTTAATCTATTTAATACAAATTTTAATTATAACATGTGCATTAATATAATTTGAAAATTGAATTATTCTCAAAAAGTAATCAACTTGTTTTCAAAAGTCAAAGTTGAGTTGTGCAAAATAAAGCTATTTTAATTTATTAATTAGGATTTTCTTTCAAAATTGGAATTGGAGTTTGATTGAGAGTTAACTACTGAGTCATCTCTAGGGTTGCATGAAAGGGGGAATTGAATCCCTAAAAGGGGGATTTGCATTCATTTTGGAGAGGAGACAGGTTTTGGAGAGAAGAATTTTGGGAAGAGCTTGTGCTTTGGATTTTGGAGAATTTTTTCTTGTTGTGGTTGCTTGTTGATTTGGCTTCATTGTGCATCTGGAATTTGGGTGTTGTATGCTTTGTGGATTCAGATCTGCAGGTTGAATCAATCTTCTAAGTAATCCTAGTCTTCAGATCTTCACAGGTTTTGCATATCAGTTGTGTGCATTGGATCTAAGGTAGGATCTGAAAACCTCCTTCTGTGGTTTCTATTTTGCAGTTTGATGAATTTATCTGTTTGAATGATTTCATGTATTTCTCCTTAGATTTGTCTATGTTTTTCTTGCTTTGGGTATTAGAGAAACCCTTGAATCTATTATTTTAGGATTTTATTAAATTTTAGCACAGGAGGGTTATGCTAGAAACATTTTGTTGGAAAATTCTTCATAGATTTCCTTGAAAATGAAAAATAAATCTTAGACTATAAAACTATACTATAATGTTGTAAACAAATTAATTGCCCATTGAAAAGAAAATAAATTTGGATGAAAAACCCAATTTGTGTATACAAATCAATTCTGTGTTAAAAAGGAAATAAAATCCAATTCTGTTAAAAAAAATTACTCTCTGTGTAAAACAATACATAGTCAAATTAATCTACACTAGTAAAGTAAAATATAAGTCCAATGAAAATCAAGAGGATAAGTCAGTTATTGTGTTAGGATTAAAAAAAAACTTATTACCTTTTCTGGAAAATATTCTCAAACTGTACATTTCCATTTTCAGAAATTGTAGAATATACTTTGTCAAGAAATGCATTAACTTTATCATTAAAAAACAAAATAAAGCTTTAAAAAAATATATAAATTAAATTATTTGCAATGTTTTAATTGAGTTTGTTTTATTAAACAATTTTTTTAAAAAAAATTTAAACATACTATGGACAGGCGGGGACCACTACCTTCCCCTACCCCCCGCCTCTACCATGCGCAGCAGTGGGTACTGCTACGATAGTACCGCATTGCCATAGGCAGTGAGTACACACGTAGGTAGTACTTGTTGCCAGCGCGTGGGGGAAAGCTCGCCATTGGGAGTGGGGTGTGGGGCCCGCAGGGTCCACCCCAATGCAAACTTTATTTTTTATATTATTTAAAATGTGTTTGTTTGTTTAATTTTTGAAATTTGTTTTTAGTTTATTTTGTAATTTATTTAATTCATAATTTATCTACTTAATAATATATTTAATTGTAATTTATTTTATTTATAATTTAATTAATATGGAATTTAATTTAATTTGTAAATTAATTTATTTATAATTTACCTTAGTTTGTTTAGTTTATATAGTTAATTTGTTATTTAATTTAGTTTAAATATTGGTTGATTTGATTAAATTAGAATTGCAAATTAACTAAGTTACGCTAAATTGTTAGTTATTAACTTAACTAAATTGGGATTTTTGTTTCTAAGCTATTATGAGATTTTATTATTTAAATAATAGATTGTTTGATATGGAGATTTATTAATGAGCAAAGAATGATTATTTTCATTAAATTTTCATCTTTGTGGAATGAGTTAATTGATTAGTTTAGTAATGTTTTATATAAGTAATGCTTAGGTGTTGTACTTTAATATTATCATTAGTTTATGCTTTTCCTATATACGTTGTTTTAAATGATCGGTTATTGGGAATTGTAGACCTTGTAGTGAAATTGGGTGTTTTTACTTCGTTAGATCCCTAGGGAATCTTTAGGGAATATTCTTTATTTATGACATTGTCGTAACGTTTATGTTCGTATTCTCTTATGAGTTTAATTATTTTTGTGCTTGAAATCAATTATGTTCAATATGGAATTTAAATGATTACGGTTCAATCTCAGTCCTTTATGGTGTGAGTGTTGTATTCTTCGTTCCTCTACTGTCTTCTTGTGCATATTGTTATATTGGGCACTAGATGACCTAGGAGAAAAATAGAGGCTGGGTATGTGTCAGTTGTACATGATTTTAGCATTATGTTTTAAAGTGTGTGTATTTTCCAATCATCATCTGATTTGATCATATGGGCTCATCTTTCCTTATTTTCTGTTTATGGTATCTTTGTAATCATATCTAGTTCTTGCGTGTGAAACTAGATCTGAGATTACCTGGTAGTATATCTGATTCATCTATGTGTGATTTGTTAGCCTAGGAGAGGTTAAATAGGTGCATCTTAGGGGAGTGCCTTACAATAGGGGTCCGGGGCTCAAAACGGTCCAATACTAGGGTAACCTATCATAAGTTGATTAATAAGTGATAACCTAATAATAAAACTTGGGGATAACATTAAACACAAGATTGAACATTAAAGCCTCACCCATACCTTGAGTGCTTGTATAGGCTAAGGATGGGAATGAGATGATACCTAGAGATTAGGTATGATCAGAATTTTTGCATCATCGTGAGAGGGTATTCTAGTTCCGCATGGATCACGTTGAGGGTCTGGGGTCTAGAGTGGCCAGTCCAGGGTAACTCAACCTGATAGACGCTTGAGGGTCCAGGGTCCAGAGACCATTTCTAGGGTAACTCAAGTAGTTTTCCATGTGATGAAACTCCCATAGTATGTTGCCTAAGTCACTTCCATAGTTGTTTTGTATGTATCAAATGCCTCTAGATTAGTGAGTCTTACTTATCACTATCTTTTGTACACCTTGAGTTAGAGAGATTTCAGGATCTCCTTGCTTAGTGGTTTTATACTTGCTTGGTATTGGTTATCTGATTGGGGTTTGTTGTTATCTCCTCGGCATGGTGGGGTAGGCCTTTGTGGTTCTACATGGATAGGTGGTAGTGATTCTTTACCATTTGAGACTCGATGTCCTAGTGCCGGTGCTTGATAGTGCTTCTGCAATTGGATTCCTTATGCTTCTTCATTGTTGATTCTTTTCTTGTCTTCATTATTTGTAATCTTGTATTAGAGTATCGCATGTGATAACTAATCTGGACATTGTAATATTATTAGTTAGAGTGATTACTACGTACCCTGTGACATGTGCAGTGGATGTGAGTTTATTTAGATATCATGGATGTCCGTGAGGATTGTAATTTATTGTTGTATCATGTGATTGTAATATTTACATTATGGAATCTTTTGTTGATGATATTTTATTCATGCTATGTTCTTAAGTAAATCTATGTCATGGGACCCTCAAGATTTTTAATTTGTGATGGTTGTTGTATTAATGTGAGTAAATGGTGAATGCATTCGCACTATTGTTTATCCTGTATGTTAACTTTAGAAAAAAAAATTATTCACCAAACTTAGTGATGCAGTAGCATCCTGGGTGTAAGAGCAATCTTGCATCACCCAAAAATATTTCTATTTTTGTATTCAATAAGGGTTATCTTGTGCAGAGCTTCTATTTATGGAAACTTGCTATTTTTAGTAAGTTGGTCTTACAATCTCGGAATGTTCTGATTTTACATGTGGAGGTTCATCTTAGTCACATCAGCCTGCCAACAAAGTTTCATGGCTAGATCAGGTCTAGTTCTGAAGATATTGAAGATTTTCGGTATTGGTAGTAGGGTACAGAAACTTTGAACTTAGTTTTGAAGGCTTTAGAGGCCCCGTATGAGGTTGAAAATTTGGGTGACGGGCACTTGCATGGGTCAAGCTTGTAGAGAACTTCGTGGCATTTCTGAAATGGGGTTATAATAGTCAATCAAGTCAACTGGTGATGACTTATGGTCTCCGAAAGTCAGGCCACCTAAAATAGCAGAAATAATTTTCCTTCAAAATTTATGTTCAGGTTTCAAAAGTTATTTTGAGCCGACTTTGATGTAATAAATTGAAAAATAAAATAATTCTAAGTTTGGTCAGCCCTTAGGGCTAAATTTCTGGAACCTTCTTGGGCGGTGGAAAATGCCTATATAAAGAAGGCCCATATTGTTGTCTAGGGCAGTTTTGGGTAGTAGATCTAGGTATTGATTCAAGGTTTTGTCCTATAGAATATTGTAAGGGAATGCCCATGTGGCTTTGCATATTGTAATTCTGAAAGTTTGTAATTCCACATTTGTGGAGATAATAAGAAGCCAATTTTCTATTCTTGCATATTGTTGTTGTTGTTTCTCTATTTCTGTTATGTGTTTGTGGTATTAAGGGGAGCACCCTTCATCACTTAGTAGCATGTTTTAGCTTAATCTCTCTTGGGTTCCCTAGTGGGGTGTTACAACTGGTATCAGAGCAGAGTTTCTACACTAGGAACTTTGGGTATGTATGCTCATTAGGTTTTGTGTAGTCTAAACTTGAAACTAAACATAGACATAAAACATTTTGCTTTTAGACCATTGCTTTATGATTATGTTATCTTTTGTTTCTTGTTTTGAGTTATGTTTTGAGATGTTGTCTGGATGTCTGTATGATGCAGGAATCATGCTTGAGACTAGAGCTGCTAGAGTTCATGGTAGAGGTCATTCTGGTGGTCGTGGGAGGAGTAGAGATCATAGCCCTTCTGCGAGTGTCAGTCAGGAGAGTCACCTCCAGTAGTCTAGAGATGATCAGAGAGAGGATCGTCAGGCTGATTCTAAAGGACCAGACATGAGATAGTTCTTGTAGGTGATTCTGAATCATCTTGGTCCTGAGCAGGTCAAAGTAGATTGGGCTAGAGAGAGGTCTAGGAGTCCTCCAAGGAGGGACTTCATAGTTGATCCTACAGTTGTGGTAGCTAATCACATGAGGCATCTGTTGAGAGGGTGACCTAACCCCTTTGTTGAGAAATGTACTGGTTTAGAGGCAGAGACTTGGCTGATAGCTTTAGAGTGTAGTTTTGCTATGCATCCCTTTAGAAGTAATACTAAAGCCAGGTATATAGTTATGTAGCTTACTAATTTTGTAGCCGTATAGTGGAAGATAGAAGAGGAGAAGCTAGGTCTTCAGATGGATACTATCACTTGGGAGTTGTTCCTTGAGGACTTCTGAGAACACTTCCTCTCATATTAGTGGAGGTAGCAGAGAGCAGATGAATTTCACAACTTGAGGCAGTTGACCCTATCAGTGGGAGAGTATGAGCACTGATTTTTTGAGCTCAAGCAGTATTCTAGCTTTGGAAAGGATACAACTCTCCTAGTTCAACACTTTGTGAGGGGGCTTAATGCTCACCTAATTGGGGAAGTTAGACTCTTCGAGCCTAAGACTCTCAAGGGAGTGGTCATTAAAGCTACTCTTACAGAGGTGAATCTAGCATTGGGTTATAGTGGTCAAAGACGTGTTGAGCATACTGGTTCCAAGGGGAATCAATCTCAAAGGAATGGGAATTTTCAGAATCCTTCTACCTTTTCGAAAGGTAATCAGAATCAGTAGAAGAAGAAATTCTTCCATGGTAGTAGTGGTGGTTCTCAATCAGGGAACTATCACAATTGGCAGTGTAGTATGTACAATCGGGTTAATAAGCTAGCTCAGAGTTCACATTAGGATTTTGGTGGAGGTAGTTTCCACTAGTTCGGAGCACCTTCAGTTGGGAAAAGTGGTGGTAAGGGTGGTTGTTATTCTTGCGGGCAGCATGGCCACATTACTGTCAATTGTCCTAATTGATTGACATAGTTTTAAGGATAGAGATCCGTAGCTTTTGAGCCTACACTTCGTGATGTTGGTAGATCTCATAGGGCCTTCATAGTAGGCAATGATCCTTAGTGTTCGAACCCTAAGGCATGGAAAGGTCTGAAGGGACCTACTCAGTGATCCTTGGTTTAGTTTTCTTTTTAGTGTAGCTAGGTGTATGGGACTTATAGCCCTACTTGTTCCAGGCTTCTAGGAGTAAGCCTAATCCTAGGGGGGAGGATGTAGTACCCACCCATAGTTTTCTTTTTAGTTTTCTTTCTATTTCAGTTGGTAGACTGAATTCTTTTAGGTCACTTTTCATGTGATCAATTATTGTTTTAATAAATGATGATTCTAGATTATTGCTCATTATATGTCTATCATGTGTTTGCATATATTAGATAATGATATTATCATGATGTTATGTTTATGCTTTATATTGGTTTATGATGTTACTGACACCATACTTGCATGTGTATGGTTATCATGTGTGTGTATCTGTTTGGCCTGTTTGTGTGGTAGTGGATGGAGGCGTAGTTACTTGCATAGTCGAGATCCACATGATTGACCGTACCCTATCATTGTCTGCCATATATATATATATATATATATATATATATATATATATATATATATATATATTATTGTATGTACATGCTTCATCTTGTGATGACAAGTTTGTAGGTAAAGGACATCGTCTTCCCTGAATTAGCAGGAGTGAGCGTGCCCATAAATATTCATCTCAATGGTAAAGAGGGGAGATAATACACAGACCCAAAACCCTAACCTAAGCTTAATTTGTCCTAGGATTGGACAAGTATTAGTATGACTACCCTATCCAAATTTTTCTATTTGACATGAATTCATGGATCCCTTCTCCTATGTTTTCTTGGTTTTACGTCGTTTGATTTCAATTGATTTATGTTTATGTGGGTGATTTTATGTGTTTATTAATGTTATGATTATATTTGAATATTAATGATTAATTATGCTCTTATGTTTAAATTGAGAAAATTAGTCTAAAGTCAATTATTTGATTATTTGAGTTAATTGATTATTTAATTGGTAATTAGATTTAATTATATTTGTGTGGTTTATTAAATGATTAAATATTTAATTGCATGGTTCTAGGATGCTTTAAATATTTAATCTATTTAATACATATTTTAATTATAACATGTGCATTAATATAATTTGAAAATTGAATTATTCTCAAAAAGTAATCAACATGTTTTCAAAAGTCAAAGTTGAGTTGTGCAAAATAAAGCTATTTTAATTTATTAATTAGGATTTTCTTTCAAAATTGGAATTGGAGTTTGATTGAGAGTTAACTGCTAAGTAATCTCTAGGGTTGCATGAAAGGAGGAATTGAATCCCTAATAGGGGGATTTGCATTCATTTTGGAGAGGAGACAGGTTTTGGAGAGATGAATTTTTGGAAGAGCTTGTGTTTCAAATTTTGGAGAATTTTTTCTTGTTGTGGTTCCTTGCTGATTTGGCTTCATTGTGCATCTAGAATTTGGGTGTTGCATGCTTCGTGGATTCAGATCTGCAGGTTGAATCAATCTTCTGAGAAATCCTGGTATTCAGATCTTCACAGGTTTTTCATATCAGTTGTGTGCATTGGATCTAAGGTAGGATCTGAAAATCTCCTTCTGTGGTTTCTGTTTTGCAGTTTGATGAATTTCTATGTTTGAATGATTTCATGTATTTGTCCTTAGATCTGTCTATGTTTTTCTTGTTTTGCATATTAGCGAAACCCTTGAATCTATTATTTTAGGATTTTATTAAATTTTAGCACAACAGGGTTCTACTGGCAAAATTTTGTTGGAAAATTCTTCATAGATTTCCTTTAAAATGAAAAATCAATCCTAGACTATAGTTATACTATAACGCTAGAAAGAAATTAATTACCCATTGAAAAGAAAATCAATTTGGATGAAAAACCCAATTTTGGTATAAAAATCAATTTTGGGTTAAAAAGGAAATAAAATCCAATTCTGTTAAAAAAATTACTCTCTGTGTAAAAAAATACACAGTCAAATTAATCTACACCAGTAAAGTAAAATATAAGTCCATTGAAAATCAAGAGGATAAGTCAGTTATTATGTCTTAGGATTAAAAAAAAACTTATTACCTTTTCTAGAAAATATTCTCAGACTATACATTTCCGTTTCTAGAAATTGTAGAATATACTTTGTTAAGAAATGCATTAGCTTTATCATTTAAAAACAAAATAAAGCTTTAAAAAAATATAAATTAAATTATTTGCAATGTTTTAATTGAGTTTGTTTTATTAAACAATTTTTTTTAAAAAAATTTAAATATACTATGGAGGGGCGGGGACCACTACCTTCCCCTACCCCACCGTTTTCCATGTGCAGCAATGGGTACTGCTACAGTAGTACCGCACTGCCATAGGGAGTGAGTATTACCATAGGTAGTACTTCCTGCTAGCGCGTGGGGGAAAGCGCGCCATTGGGAGTGGAGTGTGGGGCCCGTAGGGTTCCCCCCAATGCAAAGTTTTTTTTTTATATTATTTAAAATGTGTTTGTTTGTTTAATTTTTGAAATTTGTTTTTAGTTTATTTTGTAATTTATTTAATTCATAATTTATCTAATTAATAATATATTTAATGGTAATTTATTTTATTTATAATTTAATTAATATGGAATTTAATTTAATTTGTAAATTAATTTATTTATAATTTACCTTAGTTTGTTTAGTTTATATAGTTAATTTGTTATTTAATTTAGTTTAAATATTGGTTGATTTGATTAAATTAGAATTGCAATTTAACTAAGTTAAGCTAAATTGTTAGTTATTAACTTAACTAAATTGGGATTTTTGTTTCTAAGCTATTATGAGATTTGTTTATTTAAATAATAGATTGTTTGATATGGAGATTTATTAATGAGCAAAGAATAATTATTTTCATTAAATTTGCATTTTTGTGGAATGAGTTAATTGATTAGTTTGGTAATCTTTTTTATATACGTAATGCTTAGGTGTTGTACTTTAATATTATCATTAGTTTATGCTTTTCCTATATACGTTGTTTTAAATGATCAGTTATTGGGAATTGTAGACCTTGTAGTGAAATTTGGTGTTTTTACTTTGTTAGATCCTTAGGGAATCTTTAGGGAATATTCTTTATTTATGACATTGTCGTAACATTTATGTTCATATTCTCTTAGTGATTTTAATTGTTTTTGTGCTTGAAATAAATTATGTTTAATATGGAATTTAAATGATTATGGTTCAATCTTAGTTCTTTATGGTGTGAGTGTTGTATTCTTCATTCTTGTACTGTCTTCTTGTGCATATTGTTATATCGGGCACTAGCTAACCTAGGGGAAAAATAGAGGCTGGGTATGTGTCAGTTGTACATGATTTTAGCATTATATTTTAAAGTGTGTGTTTTTGCCAATCATCATCTGATTTGATCATATGGCCTCATCTTGCCTTGTTTTCTATTTATGGTATCTTTGTAATCATATCTAGTTCTTGCATGTGAAACTAGATCTGAGATTACCTAGTTGTATATTCGATTCATCTATGTGTGATTTGTGTGCCTAGGAGAGGTTAAATACGTGCATCTTAGGGGAGTGGCTTATAATAGGGGTCTAAGGCTCAAAATAGTTTAGTACTAGGGTAACCTATCATAAGTTGATTAATAAGTGATAACCTAATAATAAAACTTGGGGATAACATTAAACACAAGATTGAACATTAAAGCCTCACCCATACCTTGAGTGCTTGTATAGGCTAAGGATGGGAATGAGATGATACCTAGAGATTAGGTATGATCAGAATTTCTATGTCATCATGAGAGAGTATTCTTGTTCCACATGGATCACATTGAGGGTCTGGGGTCGAGAGTGGCCAGTCCAGGGTAACTCAACCTGATAGATGCTTGAGGGTTCAAGGTCCAGAGACTAGTTCCAAGGTAACTCAAGTAGTTGTCCATGTGATGACACTCCCATAGTATGTAGCCTAAGTCACCTCCATAGTTATTTTGTATGTATTAGATGCCTCTCGATTAGTGAGTCTTACTTATCACTATCTTTTGTACACCTTGAGTTAGATAGATATCAGGATCTCCTTGCTTAGTGGTTTTATACTTGCTTGGTATTGGTTATCTGATTGGGGTTTGTTGTTATCTCCTCAGCATGGTGGGGTAGGCCTTTCTGGTTCTACATGGACAGATGGTAGTGATTCTTTACCATTTGAGACTTGATGTCTTGGTGCCGGTGCTTGATGGTGCTTTTGCAGTTGGATTCCTTATGCTTCTTCATTGATGATTCTTTTATTGTCTTCATTATTTGTAATCCTGTATTAGAGTATCACATGTGATACATAATCTGGACATTGTAATATTATTAGTTAGAGTGATTACTACATACCCTACGACATGTGCAGTGGATGTGAGTTTATTTAGATATCATGAATGTCCATGAGGATTGTAATTTATTATTGTATCATGTGATTGTAATATTTACATTATGGAATCTTTTGTTGATATTTTAATCGTGTTATGTTCTTAAGTAACTCTACGTCATGGGACCCTCAAGATTTGTAATTTTTAATGGTTGTTGTATTAATGTGAGTAAATGGTTATTGCATCTGAACTATTGTTTATCTTGTATGTTAACTTTAGAAACAAAAAATTATTCACCAAACTTAGCAGCATGTTTTAGGTTAATCTCTCTTGGATTCCCTGGCAGGGCATTACATCTGGTATCAGAGCAGAGTTTTTACACTAGGAACTCTAGGTATGTACACTTATTAGGTTTTGTGTAGTCTAAACTTGAAACTAAACATAGACATAAAACATTTTTCTTTCAGACCATTGCTTTATGATTATGTTATCTTTTGTTTCTTGTTTCAAGTTATGTTTTGAGAGGTTGTCTAGATCTCTGTATGATGCAGGAATCATGCCTAAGACTAGAGCTGCTAGAGGTCATGGAGAGGTCATTCTAGTGGTCGTGGGAGGGGTAGACATCATAACCATTCTATGAGTGTCAGTCAGGAGAGTCTCCACCAGCAGTCTAGAGATGATCAAAGAGAGGATCATCAGGATGAGTCTGAAGGATCATACATGAGACAATTCTTATAGGTGATTCTGAATCATCTTGGTCCTGAGCAGGTTAGAGTCAAGTAGGCTAGAGAGAGGTCTAGGAGTCCTCCAAGGAGGGACTTCATAGTTGATCCTACAGCTGTGGCAGCTAATCACATGAGGGATCTATTGAGAGGGTCACCTAACCCCTTTGATGGGAAAGGTACTGGTTTAGAGGTAGACACTTGGTTGATAACTTTAGAGCATAGTTTTTCTATGCATCCCTTTAGTAGCAATACTAAAGCCAAGTATGCAGTTATGTGGCTTACTAATTTTGTAGCTATATGGTGGAAGATAGAAGAGGACAAACTAGGTCTTTAGATGGATACTGTCACTTGGGAGTTGTTCCTTGAGAACTTCCAAGAATGCTTCCTCTCATTTTTGTGGAGTCGGTAGAGATGAATTTCACAACCTCAAGCAGTTGAACCTATCAGTGGGAGAGTATGAGCACCAATTTTTTGAGCTCAAGCAGTATTCTGGCTTTGGAAAGGATACAACTCTCCTAGTTCAACACTTTGTGAGGGGGCTTAATGCTCACCTAATTTGGAAAGTTAGACTCTTTGAGCCTAAGACCCTCAAGGGAGTGGTCGTTAAGGATACTCTTATAGAGGTGAATCTAGCATTGGGTTATAGTGGTCAGAGACGTGTTAAGCCTAGTGGTTCCAAGGGGAATCAGTCTCAGAGGAATGGGAATTTTCAGAATCCTTCTACCTTTTCGAAAGGTCATCAGAATCAGTAGAAGAAGAAATTCTTCCATGGTATTTGTGGTGGGTCTCAATCAGGGAACTATCACAATTGGCATCATAGTATGCACAATCGGGTTGATCAGCTAGCTCAGAGTTCACATTAGGATTTTGGTGGAGGTAGTTTTTAGTAGTCCAGAGCACCTTCAGTTGGGAAAAGTGGTGTTAAGGGTGGTTGTTATTCTTGTGGGTAGCATGGCCACATTGCTGTCAATTGTCCTAATTGATCAACATATTTTTCAGGATAGAGACCAGCATCTTCTGAGCCTACACTTGGCAATGTTGGTAGATCTCATAGGGCCTTCGCAGTAGGGATTGATCCTTAGTGTTCAAACCCTAAGGCATGGAAAGGTCTGAAGGGACCTATTCAATGATCCTTGGTTTAGTTTTCTTTTTAGTGCAACTAGGTGTATGGGACTTATATCCCTAGTTGTTCCAAGCTTCCAGGAGTAAGCCTAATCCTAGGGGGAGGATGTAGTACCCACCCATAGTTTTCTTTTTATTTCACTTTATGTTTCAATTGGTAGACCAAATTATTTTAGGTCACTATTCATGTGATCAGTTATTATTTTAATACATGATGATTCTGGATTATTGCTCATTATATGTGTATCATGTGTTTGCATATATTAGATAATGATATTATCATGATGTTATGTTTATGCTTTATATTGGTTTATGATGTTACTGACCCCATACTTGCATGTGTATGGTTATCATGTGTGTGTATCTATTTGGTGTGTTTGTGTGGTAAAGGATGGAGGTGTAGTTACTTGCATAGTCGAGATCCACACGACTGAATGTACCCTATCATTGTCTGCCATTTATATATTATTGTATGTACATGTTTCATCTTGTGATGACAAGTTTCCAGGTATAGGACATCGTCTTCCCTGAATTGGCAGGAGTGAGTGTGCCCATAAATATTCATCTCAATGGTAAAGAGGGGAGATAATACACAGACCCAAAACCCTAACCTAAGCCTAATTTGTCCTAGGACTGGACAAGTATCAGTATGACTACCCTATCCGAATTTTTTTATCTAACATGAATTCATGGATCCCTTCTCCTGTGTTTTCTTGGTTTTATGTCCTTTGATTTCAGTTGATTTATGTTTATGTGGGTGATTTTATGTGTTTATTAATGTTATGATTATAGTTGAAAATTAATGATTAATTATGCTCTTATGTTTAAATTGAGAAAATTAGTCTAAAGTCAATTATTTGATTATTTGAGTTAATTGATTATTTAATTGGTAATTAGATTTAATTATATTTGTGTGGGTTATTGAATGATTAAATATTTAATTGCATGGTTCTAGGATGCTTTAAATATTTAATCTATTTAATACATATTTTAACTATAACATGTGCATTAATATAATTTGAAAATTGAATTGTTCTCAAAAAGTAATCAACTTGTTTTCAAAAGTCAAAGTTGAGTTGTGCAAAATAAATCTATTTTAATTTATTAATTTGGATTTTCTTTCAAAATTGGAATTGGAGTTTGATTGAGAGTTAACTACTGAGTCATCTCTAGGGTTTCATGAAAGGGGGAATTGAATCCCTAATAGGGTGATTTGCATTCATTTTGGAGAGGAGACAGGTTTTGGAGAGAAGAATTTTGGGAAGAGCTTGTGCATTGGATTTTGGAGAATTTTTGCTTGTTGTGGTTCCATGTTGGTTTGGCTTCATTATGCATCTGGAATTTGGGTGTTGCATGCTTCATGGATTCAGATCTAGAGGTTGAATCAATCTTCTAAGAAATCTTGGTCTTCAGATCTTCATAGGTTTTCCATATCAGTTGTGTGCATTGGATCTAAGGTATGATCTGAAAATCTCCTTCTGTGGTTTCTATTTTGCAGTTTGATGAATTTCTATGTCTGAATGATTTCATGTATTTCTCCTTAGATCTATCTATGTTTTTCTAGTTTTGTGTATTAGAGAAACCCTTGAATCTATTATTTTAGGATTTTATTAAATTTTAGCATAGGAGGGTTATGCTGGCAAAATTTCATTGGAAAATTCTTCATAGATTTACTTTAAAATGAAAAATCAATGCTAGACTATAGTTATACTACAATGCTAGAAAGAAATTAATTGCCCATTGAAAAGAAAATCAATTTGGATGAAAAACCCAATTTGGGTATAAAAATCAATTTTGGGTTAAAAAGGAAATAAAATCCAATTCTGTTAAAAAAAATTACTTTCTGTGTAAAAAAATACACAGTCAAATTAATCTACACCAATAAAGTAAAATATAAGTCCAATGAAAATCAAGAGGATAAGTCAATTATTATGTCTTAGGATTAAAAAAAAACTTATTACCTTTTTTGGAAAATATTCTCAAACTGTACATTTCCATTTTCAGAAATTGTAGAATATACTCTATCAAGAAATACATTAGCTTTATCATTAAAAAACAAAATAAAGCTTTAAAAAATATATAAATAAAATTATTTGCAATGTTTTAATTGAGTTTGTTTTATTAAACAATTTTTTTTAAAAAAAATTTAAATATACTATAGAGGGGCGGGGACCACTACCTTCCCCTACCCTCCCCCCCCCCCCCACCCTTTGCCATGCACAGCAGTGGGTACTGCTATGACAGTACCACACTGCCATAGGGAGTGAGTAGTACTGTAGGCAGTACTTGCTACCAGCGCGTGGAGGAAAGTGCACCATTGGGAGTGAGGCGTGGGGCCCATAGGGTTCCCCCGAATGCAAAGTTTATTTTTTTATATTATTTAAAATACGTTTGTTTGTTTAATTTTTGAAATTTGTTTTTAGTTTATTTTGTAATTTATTTAATTCATAATTTATCTAATTAATAATACATTTAATGGTAATTTATTTAATTTATAATTTAATTAATATGGAATTTAATTTAATTTGTAAATTAATTTATTTATAATTTACCTTAGTTTGTTTAGTTTATATAGTTAATTTGTTATTTAATTTAGTTTAAATATTGGTTGATTTGACTAAATTAGAATTGCAAATTAACTAAGTTAAGCTAAATTGTTAGTTATTAACTTAACTAAATTGGGATTTTTGTTTCTAAGCTATTATGAGAATTGTTTATTTAAATAATAGATTGTTTGATATGGAGATTTATTAATGAGCAAAGAATGATTATTTTCATTAAATTTTCATCTTTGTAGAATGAGTTAATTGATTAGTTTAGTAATTTTTTATATATAAGTAATGCTTAGGTGTTGTACTTTAATATTATCATTAGTTTATGCTTTTCCTATATACGTTGTTTTAAATGATCAGTTATTGGGAATTGTAGACCTTGTAGTGAAATTTGGTGTTTTTACTTCGTTAGATCCCTAGGAAATCTTTAGGGAATATTTTTTATTTATGACATTGTCATAACATTTATGTTCATATTCTCTTAGTGAGTTTAATTGTTTTTGTTCTTGAAATAAATTATGTTCAATATGGAATTTAAATGATTATGGTTCAGTCTCAGTTCTTTATGGCGTGAGTGTTGTATTCTTTGTTCCTGTACTGTCTTCTTGTGCATATTGTTATATCGGGCACTAGATGACCTAGGGTAAAAATAGAGGCTGAGTATGTGTCAGTTGTACATGATTTCAGCATTATATTTTAAAGTGTGTGTATTTTCCAATCATCATCTAATTTGATCATATGGGCTCATCTTTCCTTGTTTTTTGTTTATGGTATCTTTGTAATCATATCTAGTCCTTGCGTGTGAAACTGGATCTGAGATTACCTGGTTGTATATCTGATTCATCTATGTGTGATTTGTGAGCCTGGGAGAGGTTAAATAGGTGCATCTTAGGGGAGTGGCTTACAATAGGGGTCTGGGGCTCAAAACGGGCTAGTACCAGGGCAACCTATCGTAAGTTGATTAATAAGTGATAACCTAATAATAAAACTTGCGGATAACATTAAACACAAGATTGAACATTAAAGCCTCACCCATACCTTGAGTGCTTGTATAGGCTAAGGATGGGAATGAGATGATACCTAGAGATTAGGTATGATCAGAATTTTTGCATCATCATGAGAGGGTATTCTAGTTTGGCATGGATCACATTGAGGGTCTGGGGTCTAAGTGGCCAGTCCAGGGTAACTCAACCTGATAGACGCTTGAGGGTCTGGGGTCTAGAGACCAATTCCTAGATAACTCAAGTAGTTGTGCATATGATGACACTCCCATAGTATGTAGCCTAAGTCACCTCCATAGCTATTTTGTATGTATCAGATGCCTCTAGATTAGTGAGTCTTACTTATCACTATCTTTTGTACACCTTGAGTTAGAGAGATTTTAGGATCTCCTTGCTTAGTGGTTTTATCCTTGCTTGGTATTGGTTATCTGATTGGGGTTTGTCGTTATCTCCTCATCACGGTGGGGTAGGCCTTTGTGGTTCTACATGGACCGGTGGTAGTGATTCTTTACCATTTGAGACTCGATGTCCTAGTGCCAGTGCTTGATGGTGCTTCCTCAGTTGGATTTCTTATGCTTCTTCATTGATGATTCTTTTATTTTCTTCATTATTTGTAATCCTATGTTAGAGTATCGCATGTGATACCTAATCTAGACATTGTAATATTATTAGTTAGAGTGATTACTACATACCCTACAACATGTGCAGTGGATGTGAGTTTATTTAGATATCATGGATGTCCATGAGGATTGTAATTTATTGTAGTATCATGTGATTGTAATATTTACATTATAGAATCTTTTGTTGATGATATTTTAGTCATGTTATGTTCTATCACTCTACATCATGGGACCCTCCAGATTTATAGTTTGTGATGGTTGTTGTGTTAATGTGCGTAAATGGTAATTGCATCTGCACTATTGTTTATCTTCTATGTTAACTTTAGAAAAAAAAATATTCACCAAACTTAGTAGAATGTTTTAGGTTAATCTCTCTTGGGTTCCCTGGCAGGGCATTACACCTATTCTCAGTGTACACCCTCAAATACCACTATTCGGACTTACTCCATAGTTGCACGAAACCCTCAACCTCCTTATGATGTTTCCCCAAAGTCTTCCATATAGTGCCATTAGTTTTTTGTTTAATGTTAATGATATTTTCATATGTCCCCCCTCCTCACCATATGATCAACAATAGCTCCCTCTTTTGTATAGACAACAAACTCTCACCTCCATACAGACACCCAACTAATGAAAAATGGATGGACGATCCATGCTGGTCAATGCTACTATACAATGATGTACAAATCCCTTTGACTAATGTGTACAATGAGTAAAGGCCTACCGTATAGTGAGTCTATTGTATGATGGCTTTGATTGTCATATAGTAAACCAATGGTCGAATGATCACTTCCCTTCATTATAGTGTACAAACTAAAGGTCGTATGACCACGAGCTTCCCTCCTTTGATTATGTATATAGATGATGATTACTAGTTTCTTGCATAAGTATAAAATAGAACATAAATAATAATATGATGCACAGAGACACACATCAAAAACTCACACATGTAGAGGAAAATTATATTAATAATGATAGCACTTCAGATTACAACAATATCAAACCAACAATAAAGTAGAATAGGGTGAGGATTTATTGTTAGGATTGAATTCTAAATATATCCCGAGTATTCACAGCCATTCTGTAGCAGTTGTTGTTGCATTCATGACTGTGATTGTCATTGATGTCAACACAGTGATCTACTAAAGATTAGTAGAGAAGTAGATAGTGTTTGAGTTAGCGCACTTGGGATATTGAAGATGAAGCTACACGGAGTTGAGGACTTACTCTATGATTTTCTATAAGATCTTGGTTAAGAGCACATACAAAAATTCATTTATTCATGATAGTTATGAGAAAATCAGTGGAAGCAGTATTCAGGTAGTGTTCCTGAGTAATAGTTTGTGGAAATTAGATGATATCTCCTAATCGGGATTGAATTTGATCATGTGTAGTTATGAGGTAGTTGAAGACATGATGTTTGTGATGTGGACATGAGTGCAAGATCTGAGGTCGTACGAGTGAAGAATTATCTTAATTGGAAGCTGACAGTTTTGTGTAATTTTTATGTAACGTGTGGAAACTTTTATTTTGTAATTTGTGTGCCAACTCATTTGTAATTACTTGAGTATGGTATAAAGGAAGGAATGTTTTTCTTATTGTAATGAGGTAGTATTTGTGAATTGTATTTGAAAGTGAATTGCAAAATTGTGCAATACTTGTTGGAAGAGGATATGTGAAGTATAGAGATCTGGTATTGAGATATGAAGAAGCAGTTGGTGCGGTTTGGCATAGTCAAAGAAGGAGTATTGAATTTTTGAGATTAGTAATCTTTTGGTTTTATTTTGTTGAGTAATACAAACATCAATTGGATATTTTGTTCAGTGATCTTACACCTGAAGCTATTTGTGCAGTGGGTCCTTCTATCTTCCATAACTCCTAACAGCGTTAGAATCTTTTAGCAGGGATTCAAAGTCTCCTAGTAGGAACTCATATGTATTGAATGTATTTCATAAGACTCCTAACAGATTCCATCCTCTCACAAAGAACTTTCATATTAGTGCATCTTTTGTGGGCATCATTCCCACCGAGGTTTACTCTTTGATCAAGAGGTTCCCTAGCCAACATATCTTGTGTCATTGTGTTATTGTGCATGTATATCCTTCTATGGTTGTTGATTACATTGCTTACATGGTTAAAATATATTGAGGTTGATAAAAGTTATTTTTTTCTGATAACTAATTCACCCCCCCCCCCCCCCTCTTAGTTATCTTGGTGGACTTTACTTTCTAATAGTTGGTATCAGAGCAGCAGGTCCTTGAAGGAAAAGTTTAACAGCTTAAGGAGATCCATGGTGAATCATTTTAGGAAAGAAAGCCCTAAGTTTGATGGAGTAAATTTTGACAGATGGAAAGCAAAGATGAAGACACACTTACTTTGTTTAGGACTAGGTTATTGGTTAATCACAAAGAATCAGAAGACATTCATTCATGAGGATAAGATTGAAGAATGTATTAATGAGGAAAGAGATCTATTCATGTGTAACATACTTGCAAGGGAAGCACTCTTGTTAGCCCTTCCAAAAAATGAGTACAGTCAAGTAAAATATATAAAAACATCTCATGAAATTTGGTTAGCTTTACAATCTACTTTTGAAGGTGATGAACATGCAAAGAAATTCAGATTACATTATTGGATATGTGAATTTGAAGATATCAAAATGATGAAAGATGAATTTTTAAGAAGCTATATTAGTAGAATGTAAAAGATTGTTGTAGGTATAAAATCTTGTGGAGGAACCAAGATAGAGAATGAAGTGATATGAAAAATTCTAAGGACATTGACTCCTGCATTTAAGGAGACAACACAGATGATTGAACAATGTATACATTAGACTATGAACTTTACTAGAGAAACTCTTCTTGGAAGATTGGAAGTTGTAGAGATGAACTTGAGGCTATCAGGAGATTTACCTAGAATGGAGATAGCATTCGGTGCACTTAGTGTTTGCCTTACTTTGTCAAGAAGCATCAATGTAAGAGGAGATTATGCTAGCAGCAATAGATCTAGAAATGAAGAATATAGGAAGATTGAAGAAGGTATTGCCTTGCTTGTGAATAGAGAACCAAATGGTAAGAAAAATTTTAAATGTTGGACTTGTCAAGAATTTGGTAATTTTGCATCTAAATGTCCTAAGAGAGTTAAGAAATATAGAAATAAATTTACTCCTAGGAGATCTAAAGAATGTTACTATGCAAATGATGAAGAACTTGAAGCTAGTTTGGAGAAATATTTGAGTGAAAGTGATAATGAGAATGATGATATAGGATTTGTAGCAATTAAAGAAGAAAATCCTGAAATAGAAATTAAGGAAGAAAAGGATTTAGTTTCTCAAGTAGAAAATAAAGTTGATTGGATTATAAATAGTGGTTTTTCACATCATATGACTGGAGATATGAAAAAGTTCATTAAGTTTAACAATTATGAAGGAGGAGTTGTTAGAGTTGGAAACAATGCACCTTGTTTGATTAAAGGTATAGGATCTATTACTCTTGATGGAAAGACTAATATTGATGATGTTTACTTTGTGGATGGTTTGAAACATAATCTTTTGAGTGTTGGACAGCTAGTTGATAAGGGATATCAAGTTTGGTTTACTGAGAAAAGTTGTGTAATCAAAGACAAGGATGGAAATTTGATAGGTACTAGATCTAGAACCAGAGGTAATGTATTTTAGTTGAATCCTACTGAGATGACATGCTTGATTACTAATATTGATGACAGTTGGTTATGGCATAGAAGGTTTTTTCATATAAACTTTGATAACATTGTGAAAGTGAGTACTACACTTGCAGTAAGAGATTTGTTTAAAATTATGAAGCCTAGTAACATGACTTGCAAGGAATGTGTGATGGCTAAAGAGAAGAGAAGCTCATTTCCAACTAAGAAGTTTACAACAACATAGAAGTTGGAAATTATTCATACAGATCTTAGCGGTCCCACGAGGACTAGAGGATTCTATGGAGAAAGGTATTTTATGATTCTTGTTGATGATTTTACAAGAATGATGTGGATTGCATTTATTAAAGAAAAATCTGAAGCATTTGATAATTTTAAGATTATTAAGAGAAAAGTTGAGAATGAATTTGGAATGAATATTAAATGTTTGAGATCAGATAGAGGTGGATAATTTACTTCAAAATAATTTAACAGCTTTTGTGAAGTGAATGGTATTAAGAGACAATTTTCAGCCCCTAGGACACCTAAATAAAATAGTATTGCAGAAAGAAGAAATAGATTAGTGACTGAAGAAGAGCTATGTTATTTGAGAATGACTTGGTGAAGATATTCTAGAGAGAAGTAGTGACCATGACAGTGTATACAATGAATAGAGTACAAATCAGAGCAGACACAGACAAGACACCCTATGAACTATGGTTTGGACATGCACCATCAATTAAGTATTTTAGAATTTTTTGAAGAAAATGTTATATTAAGAGAGATGATGACATTGGAAAGTTTGATCCTAGAAGTGATGAAGGTATATTTATTGGATATTCATTGAAGAGAAAAGCTTATAAATGTTACAATAAAAGAACTAAGACTATTGTTGAGAGCGCAAATATAAAAGTTGATGAAAAGTTCAAAATTCAGGAAAGAATATTTGATTATGAATCATATGAAGCAACTCATCCTAGAACTAATCCAGAGACTACTAAATTATTCTATGAAACTGAGAGTGATTTGTTGAATGAAAGCTACAGTGAAGAAATCATTGAAGAACCTATAGCAGAAACAAGAACTGAGATAGTGACACCTAACAAGAATCTATCAAGGAATCATCCTCTTCAGTAGATTATTGGAAGCATAGACAAAGGAGTTCTGACAGGAAATAAGGTACAAGAACAATTGTGTTTGATTTCTCAAATTGAATCTAAATCTACCATTGAAGCATGTGAAGATTAACATTAGATTAAAGCTATGAAAGAAGAACTAGATCAGATTGAAAAGAACAAGACATGGGAATTGGTCCCTAGACCTAAAGATAAAAGGTTATAGGTGTTAGAATAACTGAGAGGGGGGGGTTAATTAGTTATCCACAATCCCAAATAAAAAATGTAAAACTTCAAAACAAATTTAGCTTATTCTGCAACTTAGTAAACAATAATACTAAACTGTCTGTGCTTTTACCGATTACCAGTTAATTGTTCATAGTGATTACTGACCAAATCAAATATGCAATATATAAAATATGACAATGAGACAATCACCACAATAAACACATAACACAAGATATTTAACGTGGAAACCCTATTAACACTACTACATTTGGGGCCAAATTTTGATAGAAGTTTCTAACGGGTAACTTTTTCTTACGAATTTGGTGTTTTTTTTTTTGTAATAGGCCCCGATAATGTCAGTATTCCGATGGGTGTTTAATTGACCATCGGAACTCCGACAGATTCAGGGTATACATTTAAAAAAAAATTGAAACAGCCTCGTCATTTTTATTTCGATTGGATAGAGGGAGCGGGAGAAAAGGAGCAAAAGTTGAGCGCGGGAGAAGGTATGTGATTTCTTCATCTTTTGAGCCTCTGGCATCATATTCGAAGGCATTTCATTTTATTTGATCATGAATGCTCTCTGAAATGACCACATTCTACTAGTGTCGTGTCATAGCCAGTGCTTTATCTCTATTATTTGATGTTATTGGTGCTTGTGCTCAAGGATATCGATTCACTACATTCAAATGTTTGGATTCATGTTTGTTGATATTACAGGCATATATGTTTAATGATGCCATTATAAATTTATGTCACTGAAATGACCGCATTCTACTGGTGTCGTGCCCTAGCCCATGCTTTAACTCCATTATTTGATTTTATTGGTGCTTGTGCTCAAGGATATCCATTTTTTTGAAATGTTGACTGTGGTTATCAAATGGATAGCCCGTGAGCTTCTAGCTAGGTGCCATTTGTATTGATAGCTTAGGGCATCAAATGTATTGTATCATTGATAGTTGATACTTTGTTAAAAGGAAATAGGATAAAGAACAATTTTTATCTAGTTTCTCTATTTTGATCCCTAAGTGGCTTACAACCCTAGAGAAGTATATGCAGATTTACAGATCCAATTACAGGATACATAGCAGCCGATAATTTACAATAAATCCATGCATCCAATTTGAATAGAAATTAATACAAAGAACTAGGGTTCTCTAATGGCCCAATCATCTAGACATTGATTGTCCCCTCAACTAGTGACCCTTCAAAACCGGGTTATCATGTAATCAGTGAGTGATCCTTCATTCTCCTGGTGAGCTTCTAGGTAGGCACCATTTGTATATTTGATAGCTTAGGGCATCAAATGTATATTGTATCATTGATAGTTGAGACTTTGTTAAAAGGAAATAGGACAAAGAACGATTTTGATTTAGTCTCTATATTTTGATCCCTAAGTGGCTTACAACCCTAGAGAAGTATATGGAGATTTACGGTTGAAGTTGCAGGATACATAGCAGCCGATAATTTACAAGAAATCCATGCATCCAATTTTAATAGCAATTACTAAAAAAAAATAGGGTCCTCTAATGGTACAATCATCCGGACCTTGACTGTCCCCTCAACCAGTGACCCTACAAAACTAGGTTATCATGCAATCAATGAGTGATCCTTCATTCTCCTGGTCTGCCCTGCATCCAAACATATTGGAAATACATAATACAATGATAACAAGTCTTTCACAGTCCCCCTTCCCTCAAGGAACACTATCAACCATCCCTTCCACATAGCATTTCACTATTTTATGAGTGGATTGTGTAGGAACAGTTAACATTAAACAAGGAGCAAACTCCTCAACACATCTTGGAAACTATTGAATTCAATAATCAATGAAACCTAACACCAACACTATTCCTTCCATAGTTGTAGGATACATAGCAATCGATAATTCACAAGAAATCCATGCATCAAATTTTTATAAGGATATCCTACTAATCAATAGGAATTTTCTTGAGATGACCAATGATTATGCATTTTGATGGCAGTGTGCTAGTTCAAAAGGATAATATAAATCTGAAACAATTTTTTTTAATTTTCTCAAACTATAAATGTGGTTAAAGGGAAAATATTATGTGGAAAACCCACAAACCAAGCTAGCAAATGATTGTACATCAAATTATTCCTATATTCATTCAAGTATTGCTATGCTTCAGCTACCTGACCTTTGAGCTTCATTTAGAGGAATGTGTAGCTTTAAGATAGAGTTACTTCTTGGGCCTTACAATAGGGTGGAATATGATCAAGATTTGTTTAGGCTGTATCTTTGTTAGTCCCCATTGTTAGGCTCTTATAGTTCATGGTTTGAATCTATTATGGTTGTGTAAGGGATTTGTAGATGCTTTTTCTAACATAATTATTGGACACCATGATTGGAACAACTGGTTGTTGGCTATTGTACACATGAATCATATCTGTCAATGGTTCTTTATGTTCAAGAATTCCTTGATCAATCTTTGAGATTTATTGTCCCAGCTTTAAAAGAGTGATAAAAGATATAGTGAGTGCTATCTTTTCCAAGTGTTTTTTGGGTGCCATTATCTTCTAGGAGTAATTGCTGGAACCAAATTATGTTCTTTGCCTCTAGTAAATATTGTAGACACAACCATCTTCTTGGTGAAGGTTTCTTCCATCCCCATGAGGCACTATTGCATGGTTTCCATTCCTTTTAGTTTACTAAACCTAATTTAATACAAGTGTGCACTATTTTGGGTTCCATAATTTATGGCCCCTATACTGTGGTCGTTAGCCTAATTAAGATAGGCCTACCTTTGCATATAATAAGAGGCCAACATGAAACAAACATCCAGAGGTTAGGGGGTTGTTCCCTGTCCATAATTTATTATTTAAGTGCTAAGTGATGATGGGTATATTGTGTAATTCATATGTAATGTCCCCTATCGGGACCTTACTTAATTTATCCTAAATTTATCAATTAGGTTTTGGATTGTTATGTCCATGATAGGATTAGTCATTTTATCTCATTAGATTTAGTTATCTTTAACACTCATATCCAACCTTATTCTATTTTAACTCCATGAAGGGAAGTGTAAACATTATCCAAGGTGCCTAGAGACCAAGTACAATGGGCTCCCTCAAAGTTTACAGGTCCAAGCCCAAACTATTGGGACACTGACCCCCACCTTATTTTGGGACAGATAGCCATTGCTTGGATTTAGACAAGCCCCTCTTTGGTAACACTTTAGTCTTCCTTCTTAGCTAAATAGTAATAGGTTCTATATATCTATTCTTATTTTATTTTAATTAATATATATATTATCAATGTAGATGTTTACTCATTTATGAGTGCTATATATATAAATATATATAAATAATCTTGATTATCAATAACGATATATATTGATTGTCATTATGAGAATATATATATATATATATATATATATATATATATATATATATATATATATATATA